>CAKNYM010019097.1:0-14051 GCA_932195095.1 Andricus curvator
CGCAAAACTAAATAGGTTTTTTATATATTTTTCCTAAAAACAAAAATCTTAGCTGTCAAAACTCACAAGTCAATAACAAATACAACCAGAACATATCAATTAATTTAGGGTAAAGTCGCGCAAGATAGGAACCAAAAACTATGTAACAAGATTTAATGTAATTTAAATATGAACAATAAAGAATTTTGAACTGAACTGAAAAACTTTTCAGCATTGCTTCGACCGCGTTTGTCGTGAGCACTTTGTCGTTTCTCAAATCATAAAAAAATGTCTGGACGTGGCAAAGGAGGAAAAGTAAAGGGAAAGTCAAAGACTCGTTCCAGCCGGGCTGGACTTCAGTTCCCAGTTGGAAGAATCCATCGTCTTCTTCGCAAGGGAAATTACGCTGAGCGAGTTGGTGCCGGAGCTCCAGTTTACTTGGCAGCCGTCATGGAATACTTGGCCGCTGAAGTTCTCGAGTTGGCAGGTAACGCTGCTCGTGATAATAAGAAGACCAGGATCATCCCTCGTCACTTGCAATTGGCCATCAGGAACGACGAGGAGTTGAACAAACTTTTGTCTGGAGTCACCATCGCCCAGGGTGGTGTCCTGCCTAACATCCAGGCTGTTCTTTTACCTAAAAAGACGGAGAAGAAGGCATAATCGAAAGGCTCATACAGTAAAACAATCGGCCCTTTTAAGGGCCACCGAATTTTCTTACGCAGGAACATTTTTTGTTTGACATTACATGTTTTTCTTTTTTTAGGTACTATTTTTATTTTAGTGCTCAAACACTTGATCTGTGACATAAAACCAATACCTTCTCATTAATGAGATTGTAAAAAAGAAATATCTGCATTGGATTTCCGAAAACGCCTATTTTTGGTGGTTTCTGCTACATCAGCTCACTTAGCGAAATTAATGGCCATTGATCCTTTGAAAATCCGGTGTAGATATTTGATTTTTTTGCGGTTAGCTTGCCGAGAAGGAAACTCGGGATTGGTGTGTCACCAGTGGAGTGAGGTCAGTAAGCTATTAATAATTATTTTATATAATTGCTGAACATACATGGGTATTACAAGTCATTTCGCATTAAAAAATTGGTTAAATGTTCTCGCTGGGTACCTCATTCAACCGATACTTACAGAATGGTCCAATCAAAACACAAGTTTCTGAATCAAAAACTTTTAGTGACCAATGAGCGATCAAACAAAATCATCGGAAGCGAAGCAGATGTAATGGGGGTTTTTACGTTCCGACCTTTTTGCCCAAAATTAAGAAACGAATCACTGTTACTACAATAAATTACACCTTTAGCTATAAATATTCTAGAGTTCACTGAGAACTGGGCGCAGAATTTTATTTATGTATATATGTAAGCATCCATGTACACTTACCAATGAAGATATGAATAAAATGGTTTTAAAAAGAAACTAAGATGTTTCGATGTCTCATCACAATTTCTAGGTTCTACTAAAAAATCTACCTGCTCCGCCACATCACTCCCATGTGATGTGGAGGAGATTGAGGTTATTCGATTTAAAACTATTTTAGTGAAAATACATTTCGAGTCATGGAATAATTCGCAGACACTTCATTAAGAATTTTCAAATTCATGGACAGAAACTGAGAATTCAGGTGCCGAACTTAAAACTTATTAAATAAATTTTACTGCTTGGCCCAAAGGACGAAATCAGTTGTAAACTGCATATTATGCCTGAAATATTTTTTACTTATATAGCGCATAGTTTAGACTTCTCGTCGCATAACAATCAGTTTTTCAGGGCATGATATTGTAAAACTTTAACGTCATGTTTGGTATTTTTACCCCCTCAAGCGTGTTTTGTCAAAAACAAATAAAAGTAATAACCGCGTGTAAAGTTGCTTGACTTTGGTGATCAAACAAGAACTAAAGTCTGCGTCAAAAGTACGCGACCCCCACTTTGATCGCTTGCAACTCGTTCAAAAAAAAATCGCAGAAAATACTGACCAGGTACACGTGAAAGCTTAAGGTCTCCTGAATTGAACAATATGTATATTGTTGTTCTAAAAAATTGTTTGCGAGAGCGCTGATGTAAAACGTGCCAAAAAACAGGGTTTTTGAGGCACTTTTTTTAAGCCTCGACTTTCGAGGCTTCCCAAAACGAGCTCGAAGTCTTGAAAAATCTGAAAAAATTCAGACACTCCTTAAGGTGTCTAGAATGCAACGCACTTTTCCAAATTTCGAAATATGAATTTGTTTACTAATTACAGGCTATTTTCCACAAACACATTTTGAAAAAAAGAAATTAGATCAATATTTCGCGAGAAAATGCTTCAGGAATATTTCATGATTTAATGAGAGTAGCCACCCTATAAAAAGTGTTAGAAAAAAAGTATCCATTTCACTACAATAGGGACCTCATAAGCAGGGGGAGACCGGCTCACTCGCAGGTCAACAGCTGGGAGGGAAAAAGGCAGGGACGTCACAATATCTTAAACTTCTAATAGTACGGGGCCCTGGAATTTTTTTAAATACGACTTTTGCCATTGATAAACAAATAATTGTTTATAACAAAATCTTGCTGTTGCCACTTTTGATTAATTTGTGGCGATTTTTTAGTACTTCCATGGCATAGAAGTGATTGTAATTGATATAAATATGTGTGATATATTTTTTATCAATAAACAATTACTTTGGTAAGAGTTTGACTTTGGTGATCAGACAAGAACTAGTAGATCCAACTTGGTGTGGCCGTTAGCTGTTACAATACCAACGTATTGTGGCTTTGAACGTAATTTTTCATATTCGAAATCACTGCTCATTGTTCATAGAGATATTTTTCTGTTGAAAATCTTGAACTGTAATGAAAAAAGGATTATGATGCAAGACAACGCGTCGAAAATTTGCGTATTTCTCAAAATGATGTGATGAAATAATAAGAATTGTAAGATCAAAATATTCAATACAGGCTGAATATTAGTTGTCATAAATACGGATAGTGCTTTGTAATTGAATGAATTCAATAACAAAGTAATATGCAGAAATAGAAATGGACAAGTTTTTAGCTTCGGTAATGAACTGCGTACTAGCATTAAGTACGAAATAGGAGAGAGGCACACTCATGTAACTCATAACAGAAAGCATGTTTGGTAGGAAAAGAGGAACAACCTTCGTCAGAAATATTTGTTGGCCCTGAAAAGGGCCGATTTTGTTTGGATGTTTTGTGCAGGCCGGAATTAAGCACGTTCTCCACGGATTCGGCGAGCCAATTGGATATCTTTGGGCATGATGGTAACTCTCTTGGCATGAAT
Source organism: Andricus curvator (assembly GCA_932195095.1). Lineage (NCBI taxonomy): Eukaryota > Metazoa > Arthropoda > Insecta > Hymenoptera > Cynipidae > Andricus > Andricus curvator. The sequence continues at coordinate 3,274 of CAKNYM010019097.1, forward strand.
AGCGCACAAGTTGGTGTCTTCGAAAAGTCCAACCAAGTATGCTTCACTGGCTTCCTGGAGAGCCATTACAGCAGAGCTCTGGAAACGCAAGTCAGTCTTGAAGTCCTGAGCAATTTCACGAACGAGACGTTGGAAAGGAAGTTTGCGGATCAAAAGCTCAGTACTCTTCTGGTAACGGCGGATCTCACGAAGAGCGACGGTTCCTGGCCTGTAACGGTGAGGTTTCTTGACTCCTCCTGTTGCTGGTGCACTCTTGCGAGCGGCTTTGGTGGCCAGCTGCTTCCTCGGTGCCTTTCCACCGGTGGATTTACGAGCGGTTTGCTTGGTACGAGCCATTTCGAAATCTAAGAAAGCGATGTCGACACGAAAGTTCAAATGCAGAATGAACCCAAGTTTGTTTTGAAAAGTGTCTTTATTATCAAGAAAAATTACAAAGTGTCCAGTGGACTCTACAAAGTCCATATACATCAATAAGAAAGTTAGTTAAGGCTCCTGTCTCTCTTTAGAGATTTTAATCCTATTAATTGTATTCTAAATTGCGATTATTATTAATATAACATTTTTCAGGTAAAACGATTTTGTGGTGATTTTGGGAGAAAATTTTTAAGATTTTAAAAAACCCATAAGTTTATAAATTTGCCTTAGGAACTAATCTTATATCTAGGTATAAAAAGTATGTATACTATAAAACGCGATATTTACAACGTGGAGAGGATGTTGAGATACAACCTATTCATTTAATAACATTTGGTATGGCAGCTTGTGTTTTAACTTAAATGGCAATTCCTGTCTGAGTTGTATGCGAGCATCCTGGAGTACACATAGATGTTCAATTTGGTTTTGATAGAAATTTTTTGTTAGGTGATAAATTTCGTCATGAATATAACTAATATGAAGTTGCTCATGTATAGTTGAATTTTTAACTTTAGGATGTGTCCTTGCAATCATGCGCAGGCATTTATTTTGGACTGTTTGAAGCTTTAAAATATTACTTTGGCAAGTACTGCTCCATATCGGAGCAGCATACAGCATTAAGGTTTTGATTATTATGTTATATAAAATTAATTTGTTTTTCACACTCAATGAGCTTCTTCTGCATATGAGACAATACAATGTACCTATCATTTGGAACGCTTTTTTCCTTGCGTTTTTTATGTGGTCTGTGAATGTCAACCGAGAGTCTAAGTAAACTCCCAGATACTTTATAAAGTTTTTTTGATTTATAATTTCATCCTCGACTATGAGGTCAGGAATTTTTTCCTTCCTAATCTTTTTAGTGAAGATAGTGAAATCAGTTTTTTGTGCATTTACTTTTAATTTCCAGACATTAAAGAACTCTAACATTTCTTCCAGATATTTTTGTAATTTATAAACTGCTAATCTTTTGCTCCAGGATGCTACATATATCGCAGTGTCGTCGGCGAACAAAGCCAATTCTATAGATAGTTTTTTAGGAACATCATTAATGTAATAGATAAAAAGAATCGGCCCAAGGATGGAGCCCTGTGGCACTCCTGCGGCAATATTAAATTCTTTGGACATACTTCCATTTACAGTGACGACAAACTTCCTGCCATTTAGATAATCTATAATGATTTTAATAAGATATTTTGGGAATTTTATATTATGTAGTTTATAAATTAGACCCTTATGCCAAACAGTGTCAAATGCTTTTTCGAGGTCCAGTAGCACCATAGCAGTGGACATGTTTTGGTTAAATTTTTTTGAAATATAATTAGAGACTCTGAGTAATTGGTGCAGTGTGCTTCGACGGGCTCTAAATCCAAATTGCTCTGGAATAATTATTTTATTTTTTAATTCAAAAACATTGATTCTATTGTAAATTATTTTTTCGAAAATTTTACTCAGAGTGGGTAGAAGACTAATGGGTCTATAGTTTTGCGGGAAAAGTTTGTCTTTTCCAGCTTTGTAAATAGGAAGTATGTTTGCTACTTTCCATTTTTCCGGAAAGTAGGAAATGATAAGGCATATATTGAACATATATGTGAGTTGAACAAATGCCTTCTTGGGCAGATTCTTTATCACTATATTTTGAATGCCATCGACCTCCGGCGCTTTCTTTGGCTTTGTGCTACGAACAACATTTTTAATTTCCTTAGGTGTAACTAAATCTACATCATTTGCATCTATATCAGCATTCAAAATTTCCCTGTACCTAGTGTTGACAGCTCTCTCAATGTCAGGTGATCCTTTATTTTCAGTAAGATGATGTACTTTCTCAAAAGTTTCAGCTATCTCATTGGCTTTATCTTCGTCAGTAAAAATTAAACCATTTTTCCCATGGAGGGTAGGCACAATATTCCCATTTTTATTTTTTGTAAAGACTCTTGCCATTCGCCATAATGAATTATCTTTAACCTGTAAACCATCTAACTTACTGTCCCATTTTTTATTATTAAATTCACTGATTTTCCTTTTAATTAATTTACAGAGTTTATTTTTAATTTTTCTTGCCTCTTCAGAATATGTTCTCTGATAACCTTTGCGAACTTTATTTTTAAGTTTGATTAAATTGAGTAAGTCTTTTGGCAATTTCATAAAGTCGAATTTTGTCGCAGAGAGTGGTACTGCATGATTTAATGAATTACTAATAGCATTGAGTAAGGTGTCAACACAGGTATCCACATCAGCACTTGTTTTCAATTTGGTATCTAATGTATAATTTTTATTGAAGTCATTCCGAAATTTACCCCAGTCAGCAAATTTGTAGTTTCTAAATTTCCGCGTTTCAATCTCGATATTTGAGAGGCCCTGAAGTGTAATAATAACAGGCATGTGGTCGGAAGACAGCGCATTAATAACCTCTACTCTAATATCACATATAATATTTTTATTGAGGCCGATATCTATAATACTGGCTTTACCATTATTGACAGGGTAGAGCGTATACCTATCCGGCGCTAAAATTTTAAGCATGTTTTTGAGCGCGAAATTATATAGTATTTTCCCATTTATATTCTTACTTTTGCACTTCCAGGCTTGATTTTTTGCATTGAGATCTCCATAAATTAACACTTTATTCCCAGTTTTAAAGATAAGTTCTAGTTCTCTGGTATCAATTTTACTTTTTGGAGGATTATACGCGGATACTACCACTGTACCGTCTTGTAATCTAATCCCTACGGCCTCAATTGACTTAGTATTTAAAGGTACTTCTGAATATTTAAGGGTATTCTTAACTAAGATTAGAACCCCGCCTCTTTTTGTATTATTACTTCTGTCGCGTCTAACAAGATTGAAACCCGCAAATTTAGTTTTTATAGTAGAGTTAAGGTTTGTCTCATTGACAAGCATAATATGGATTTTATTTTCTCTAATATAATCTAGAAGTTCAGTGCGATGTTGCATAATACCATTGGCATTCCAATGGGAAAGATTAACGCCATTAATGCTAGACCTAGTAACTGCCATTTAGTAATACTTCAGAAAAAACTTGTAACCTAGAGATATTATCTTTACAATGTATTAATTTAGCATTTAATTCCCTAATCAGTCTCAACATCTTACCTATTTCGCACAGCTCGTTGAGTTTCCTCAATTCAGTCAATAACTCTTGAAATTCTCCTATGGATGATTCTTGGTGTCGTTGTGTTGACTCCGTTTGAACTCTTGGCATCGGCCAGGTTTTTGTCTCTCTCGGTGTCTCCTGCTGTGCAGTAGTCTCGTCTCGTTTCAATGCAGGAAAATTTCTCTTTGTAACATCAGGTGCTGGTTCTCTTGTTGGTGCAGTTTTGACATTCAATCCGGTTTTCCTTCTACTTGATATTTTTTGTAAATGCTCGAGGTACTTCGGGCATTTAGGATAGTTTGCTGTGTGTTCCCCTTTACAATTAGCGCACTTTGGTGGATCATCACGTGCCTTGTCACAGTCTGCGGTGAGATGGTTTTTAAGGCATTTCACACATTTAGGTTGATTTCTGCAATGATGAGTCCCATGCCCGAACATTTGGCATCGATGACATTGCGTAGCTCTCCTTCGATTTTTGTATTTCTCCCAGTACACTCTTACGTAGCTGATATACCTTATAGCCTTAACAGCTGTGAGGTCTTGATCCGGTTTAAATTGGAGAAGGAAACTAGGAAAGCGGTACGGTAGTACCTCTTTTTGTTGAGGCTTCTCGATGTTTGTTTCCTGCTGTTGATGATCCTTTCTTTTTTGCTTTAAAAGAGTAATCTTCTCGGGTTTGACTCCTTGTTCCTGGAGATCCTTTAGTATGTCCTCAGTTGGGAGATTTGGTAGTCCCTTTAGAACTGCGTACTTTGGCTTGAGATTTTTCATTTGTTATGTGAAGTAGTGTATATTATCTATTGCGTCCAGAGATTCCTTGATACTGGCATAATCCTCAATAGTAGCGGCGTGTACTGTCAGTCCTGTCGATGAGTAATTAAACTTCGTCTTCTTGGTAGCAGTAGCATCATTAATTAGATTGACACATTTATTGTAATTATTTAATGTGCTAGTAATGACTATGGGTGGCACTTTGACTTTTTTAGTTTCAATCCCCTCAGTAGTAGGTTTGTCTTCGTTGTCAGGTGTTGAATCATCACTGTCATCCTCGTCCATCAAGGCATCGAATTTGTTAGAAGTGGTAATAGTAGGTTGCCCTACGTCTTTTCTGGCCCTTTTTCGGGTCATCTTGAAGCACAGTTTTAACTTTTCACGTTTGTGTACGGATGCGCTCCACACGCCTTCATCCGACACACCTCAGCCTGGGCACGGAGCCACGCACCTTCCGCCCCGTCACTTTGTTTTTAAAAAATGTTCAAACACTACGCGTAGTTTGATTTAAATGTCCAATCACAAAAAAGAAGAGTTCCAATTGTTTACACTTGTACACCGTCACTACGAGGACGCCCGTTTCAGAGATTAAAATATTCTCTGCAGAGGTATGTATTGGTCATCGTGTCGATGTAAACTCGACCACTAACGGTGCGAGTTCTCAGACAGCAACGACAAGTACATATTCTCTGTAGAGATACTTCCGAATGACAATTCAATAAAGTTCCAAATGTTAACACTTGTACACCTAATAATCAAATGATTCTGAACCCAAGGGACACAAAACGCGCTTATTTATCCATTTTCCAACCAACTCGTTGGATAGGAAGATGAAGAAGGGAGCCCGCGTCGCTGATTTACTAGAGATACCAGAGAAGGGAGGACGCATCGATCATTGGCTACCGGCAACGCAGAGGGGATAGGATTCGCAGCGTGCATAAGACTAGCGCCAGAACCGCCAAATTCATCATTCTTCGTTTACGTTTGTTGGACGTAGTACCTTCTGCTGAAAAATGACTGGTCGTGGAAAGGGAGGAAAAGGATTAGGAAAAGGAGGAGCGAAGCGTCATCGCAAAGTTCTTCGTGATAACATCCAGGGAATCACGAAGCCCGCTATTCGCCGTCTGGCTCGTCGCGGTGGTGTCAAGCGTATTTCTGGCTTGATCTATGAAGAAACCCGAGGTGTGTTGAAGGTGTTCCTGGAAAATGTCATCCGTGATGCTGTCACCTACACTGAGCACGCCAAGAGGAAGACCGTCACCGCCATGGACGTCGTCTATGCTCTGAAACGTCAAGGACGTACCCTTTACGGGTTTGGCGGTTAATTATCGTATTTTCGCCTTAATAAAAAGAAACAATCGGCCCTTTTCAGGGCCACCAATTCTTTCTTACGTTGGATTATTCTTTGTCTTGTTCAAACATGTTACGTTTATTATGGATGGCAAATTTTTCTTTTAGTTGGGAATTATCCTCTTTCAACCGGTCTGACGCCTTACAGTAATTTTAATTATGAAGCACGTCTTCAACTTACTTTTTATTCTAAAGTTCTGCTATCTTGCAGAATTGAGGAAGGTGCTTCCAAATCGTTTCCGTTCTTTTTGGACATACGTGACCGTCCGTGATGAAGGGGACCTAATGGGTCAAAGTTCAATTTCAGGACGGGCGGTCGTAGCAAAGCCCGCAAGCTAGCATTTGAGTAGTGAAGATGCGTCTACCACAAGCGCCCCCTCCACTTACCACTACACTTGGGCGCGAGCCCGTAGAGCTCACGGACACTTCGCGCACAGCTGTGTGGCAAGTGGTGGGGCTGGCTTTCATATACCTCTCGTTCGGTTTTCGCGTACGCTCATCATGCCTATGTTTGTAGCTTAATAGCAAAAAAAATAATTAACTTAAAAAATTTCTCATTATTTGAAATGAAAGATTAATTCAGAAACTATCACTTGGCGTAAGAAAATGAAAATCGATTTTTTCTGCATTAGGTCCTTTTCTTCGCGGACGGTCACATATTTTGAAATCTTCAAACCTTAAAATGGATCCTAAATCATTAAAAAAAATTTTATTACCTGTTCTGTAATATTGTTAAGAAATCAATGTTATGACAGTTGGTAATCTTTATTTATCCACTCTTCCCTCACCACTTCACTGCTCAAATATACCAACATCGATTTTTGGTCTCCAACCCTTAACGTTCAAAAGCAACCCCCTTGACACGACGCGTATATGACTTTGTCAAAAAACAATCTTTTTTAGAATTTCACAGTGTGAATAGAGTCTGATTTTTGGGCTCCTCAAAATTGCCAACACCCAATTTTGGGCTCCCACCCTTAACGTTAAAAAGCAACCCCTTTGTACCGGGCAGATGTGACTTTGTCAAAGAATTATCTTTTTTAGAAATTTACTTCGTAAATGAAGTTTCTGATGTCTGAGACTCAGAATTTTACTTTATCCACACTGTAAAATTCTCAAAAAGAGTATTTTTTGACAAAGTCATATCTGCGTGGGAGAAAGGGGTTGATTTTTAACGTTAAAGGTTGAAGCCAAAAAATCGGAATGGGTATTTTCGAGGAGCCGAAAAAAGCCCAAAAATATGCCGGGAATAAATTTGTGAAAAATTCAAATTTTTTGAAGGGGGTTGATTTTTGAACTTAAGGGTTGTTTCGGGGGAAATTTGTTTGCGGATTCCAAAAGCCCCAAAGAAGCGCAAAATTCTGAGCTATGAAAAATCGCAAAATTCGATTGTGGAGGTGCTAGCTTAATGGACCTGATCATATTGACATTCTTCTTTTCTTAAAGTGTTTTCGTGCTCAACTTATAATATCAAAAGAAACGTTTTTCCTCGGAACTTTTTCTATCAGATTTTATCCCTCAAAGTTTTCTATAATGTTTTTCCTCGGATATTTCCGAGTTACATTTTTACCTCGCGATTCTGTTTACCTTTTTTCCTCTGGACTTTTTCGGTTACTATATTTCCTCGCAACTTTTTCTTTACTGTTTTTCCTCAAAACTCTCCGAGTCACATTTTTCCTCTGAGGGCTTCATCTGGTGAATAGAGTCTCTGATTTTTGGGCTCACCGAAATCCGAAAATTCTGTCGTCTTTGATTTTTAATTTTTTCAAATTTTTATGTAGTGGAGGTGCTGACTTAAGTCAAGCCAGCACCTCTACGCCAAATTTGAATTTTCAAAAAAAGTAGTGGAGCCCAAAAATCGTCAATACAGCCCAAAAAGCCCAATATTCTGATACAAAAAAATTTGGGAATTTCGATTGCGGAGGTGCTAGCTTGAAGAAACTCAATGACACGAGAAAACATGGGTGTTGTAAAAAGTAGAACGCGCGACTACTCGTGTGAACAGAACGGGCGACTACTCTTGTGAACAGAACGGGCGCGACTACCGAAAGGTTAATATAAATAAACAAACTAAAAACAGCCGCGGGAAGGCACCCCTGTGTAATCACAGAAATAATGTTGATCGAACTCCTACCCCTTTCCAACGTCTCGTGGGGGGCGGGAAGACACCCCTGTGACTGATCACATAAATAATGTTGGTCTATCCCCTACCCCTTCCAAAATCTTGTGGGGGCGGGAAGTGACTGGTCACATGAATAATGTTTTATATATATTATACACAATTCTTGTAATTTAAACGAAATATCGATTATTTGCTACGCGTGATTAAAAATTAATATTAAGTGTTTATGGCTTGAATCAACTAGCAAGATGGCCGATACCGAGGGTCAAACAATAACACTATTTAAAAAAATAGTAGATAGATGGGACGATGCTTCATTCTTAAAAATATTTTCATAAAAAATAATGTCTTACCGTAAGCGTTTCTTGATATTTTTTTATTTTTCAAAATCTATTCAATCAAATAAAATCGATAATTTTTCACTCTCATTATCAGCAATTTTTGTAATTTAAATGAATAATCTGTTACGTTTGACAAAGTTCCTATTTACGCCGAAAATACTTTTCTATGGCGTCTACACTTACCGTATTTTCATGAAAAAAAAATGCTAACAAATTATTTTTCTTCTTAAAAACATGATTTTTATCAGTTTTGACCTTGAAATTATACTTTTCAGGTATAAGAAGAATCTCGATGGTTCACATACACTCATGCAGTGTACTTTACTCCAGTGGTCGGCAAACTTTTTGCCTCGCTTTTTGCTCACTTTTCAGGTATGGTCAGGCCCGTCCCGGCTTAATTTTTTCTTCTTTTCGTTCTGTACACAGACCTCAGTGTGGGTGAGCTTACTCCAGAAGGGGTTTGTCCACAGGCAGGTCAAAGTAAGGAAATTTAAAAACTTTTAATTTTTCAAATAGCATAATCGGGCGTAGGTTAGTTGCGCCAATTGTCCTGACTCTAATCCCTACACTGAAAAAAAAAAGTTTTTGTCCGACCCCCCTTCAAAACGCGCCATTGCATGCACGTGAGGCAGGCGTCATGTGGCCTCTTCCAGCCCAGTGACGTTCGCACATGCGCACTCCGCCGCTGGGCCAACATGAAACTTTACGCCCGCTACATAACACTTTACGCCCGCTAAATAACACTTTACGTCCGCTACATAAAACTTTACGCCCGCTACACATAATTATCTTCATCTTTTAAAAAATTGTATCTCTGGACCCCACAGTCTTCTTTCTGAAAAGTACGCTATTTCTTTCTTTCACTTATAATCTAAAATTGTCAAGTACACCAAACATCCTCTATCTGCTTGACATGCTTGTTTTCAAGAAGGGTAGGACAAAAAGTATGGTGTGTGTCAAGGGCGTACGGCTATTTTGCCTCGTGCGACAGCCGACCTCGCTTCGCTCGGGCGGCAAGTTCACACTCGTCAAAATAGCCTTCTTTACGCCCTTGATACACAATATACTATTTTGAATCAAAAAAAATTTCTTTGACTCAAAGAAATGGTCGTACTGAATACGTCCAATCATGTATTTCTACAATTCAAAGAAATCGTTTAATTGTATGAAAAATAAGAAATTATTGAAGCAAATAAATAATTACTTCAGCCTCTGAAATATTATTTGAGCGACTAGACGATGTCTTTAACAGAATTAAATTAGATATTTGGATTTAAAAATCAGTCAGTTGATATGATCGAATACAATTTCAATTCTAAGAAGTATTTTCTTAATTGAAAGTATTGTCGATCGGATAAAATAAACGTTTTTTTAATTGACAGATTTCATTTTTTGTTTCAATGAAGCGTACTGTAATTCAAAAATACGACCTATTGATCGGAGCGAGATACTTCTTTAAATCAAAGAAATATTAATCAAAGACAAAAATATACATTTTAAACCAAATAAATGACTCATTGTTCCAAATGAATGTGCCATGAATGGGAATGAATATTTCTTTGAGATGAGAATATGGAAAGAAATATATTTTAAAGTCAAGCAAATATTGTATAGGCTCACAAAACTATTTCTTCGCATCAAATTTTTGAGTATTTGAAGCAAAAAAATATCCCACTGATTCAAACAAATATTTCTTTGGCCTAAACCATGCGCGAGTGCAATAAAGTATAGTTCGTACTTCAACTGTAGTACATATTTTCCTAAATAAACAAATGGATTCTTTCAGCTTAAATTATAATTAACATTGTTATTATTATACATATTTAATTCAAACAACGCATCACGAATATATTTTAAAATCTTGATGAACCTGCAATAGAAAAATTTGATGAAAAATCCACCTCCAGCAGGAATCGAACTTGCGTCGGTCGACTGTCAAATCCACAACGATGACCACGACGCTGTCGCAACATGGAAATTATAAGGCGGAAAGCCGTATTTAACCCTCACCATAAATGCCAAAGAAATATTTCTTCAAATCAAAAATATGGATATTGAATTTAACAACATATTTCTTTGATCTAAAGAAGTATTCAATTGAAACAAATAATGCCAAATTATTGAATGTTTGATTTGAAAGAATAATTACTTTGTTGGAATAAATGTTTATTTGTTATGAATAATTTAATTCTAGTAAGCTAATAAAACATTTCCTTCAAATGAAGAAATAAATATGTATGCAAACACAATACCTTGTTCATCTAAATAAATGCTTCATCGGTATAAATGCATGAACTCTTTGTAACAAATAAATATATTTTTAATTTAATTAATATTATTTTGAATTAAATAATTATTGCTTTGATTTGAATAAACTTAAAGACTTGATTCAAATATGCACAATTAATTGATTCAAATGCGTCCGAATCAATTCAAAGAATCAAACTCATTGAATCAAATAAATATTTCTTTGAACGACTAATCAGATTTCAACGAATCTAGAACTTTGGAATCAAAGAAATGGTTTTCTTGAATATAATAAATATTTGTTTGAATCAAGAAAATATAGCCAAAGAATTCATTTCTTAAAATTAACAAAAGATATGTGGCTGGTTTAAATAAAAATTACTACTATTAAAGAATATTTTCTTAATGCTAAGAAATA
>CAKNYM010019097.1:14451-27008 GCA_932195095.1 Andricus curvator
GCGGCCATCAGCAGGAAAATGGTCTCCCCTGCATGCAGGAAGTTGAAAGGATCGGGAAGGAGGTGTTCATATGCGTTACCCATATTGGCATTGTTACACGATCGGGTTAGTAGAAGAATGGCGGCTAGAACAGACAAATGACGGTTAGCATGCGGCAAAAAAGCCCGCAAGCGGGCAAAAAATCCACTAAGATCTGAAATACTCAAAGCTACTTAGTTACTAATGAATTAAATGTTGGTAGTGGGAACGAGAAGAGTGAGGGTTGATGGTACGCAGATGAAGATGAAAGGTGTGCAGAAGTAGAGCGACTTATTTCAGGAGGAAGTCTTTAGGTTTTGCGTGTCTACGCAGGGGGTCGAAATTATAATCTCCTAGAGACGAGATATGAACATGCTTGGATTTGGCTGATCTTTCATAAAAACTCTTGGCACTTTCCTGAATGTACTCTGAAATGGTTGGCAAATTAAATTCTTTATGCAGGAGGGCGTTTTTAGTGCACTTTGGGGTCTTCGTGATACGCCGGAGAAACTTATTCTGAACTATCTGAATTTGTTTGATGTTAGATTTTGAGGTTCCTCCCCATATTGTGCATGCATATACAAGTATGGGTCTGATAAAAGTTTTGTAAATCAGGATTCCGTAGTCAGGTTTTATGCTCGAGTTTCGATTTATGATCGGGTGGAGACGAGAGGTGATCCCCAATCCCCATGGCTTTTTCCCTTACATCTTTTATATGCAAATTGAATTTTCCGGTTTTCTGTAAGTTTTGACCGAGATATTTAACTGATTTCTTCCAATTGATTGGATGCCCAAACATTTGAGGCGGTTCAGGAATAGGTGCTTTTTTGACGGTGAAAAGAACTGATTCACATTTCGCGGTGTTGATTTTAATTCTCCACAGAAGGCACCAGGTCTCAATGACCTGGAGTGCTGAGTTAAGGTATTTTACGATATTTTTGTTACATCTTGAGTTTACATATAGAACCGTGTCGTCGGCATATATTCCCAAAAAGACTGGGTATTGTGGGCATGTCGTTTATGTAGATGATAAAAAGAACTGGGCCCATTATACTGCCCTGGGGGACACCTGCTCGGATGTAAAACTCGTCCGAGAGTTTATTAATGATTTTTACTCTGAATTTCCTGTTTCTAAAGTAGGAGTGAAGTAGGTGGATGATTCTACTTGGAAATTTGTAATCGATTAGTTTCTTGAGTAGTCCTTTGTGCCAGACACTGTCAAAAGCTTTTTCAACATCGAGAAAAACGGCTCCTGTGTTCATTTTCCAGTTATAGTGATGAGTTATGTTTTCTACGAGTTTGAGAATCATATGTTGTGTGGAGTGTTCTTTTCTAAAACCGAACTGTTCTGATCTCAGGATGTCGTTTTCCTCTAGATGTTTGTTTATTCTATTTAGTATAATTTTCTCGAAAATCTTACTCATTGTATTTAGAAGGCTGATGCGTCTATAGCTACTTGGTGAACTGGGAGTTTCCCCTTCTTCTGGAAGACAAGGATGTTGGCCATTTTCCAGTTATTCGGAAAATAATCTTATTTGAAGCATGCATTGAATATGTTGGCGAGTGTAATAAGACAGGAGTTCGGCAGTTTTTTGAGAATTGAATTTGATATAGAATCTGGTCCTGGTGCTTTATTGCTTTTTGTTGCAATGCACTTGGACATTTCTATGGGATTGGTCATTTTTATTTGTTTTTTATCAGTGGCTTCCAGGAAGTCATCGACTTCTTTTTCAATCTTTAATATGTGGGCTGGTCCCAAGGGGCATTCGTGAGGTGAAAATTGTGTTTCGTACGTAGAGGCAAGAAGGTTTGCTTTATCACTTTCGTTAAGTGCAAAAGTGAGATCGGGCTTCTGGAACGGAGGAATGGAAGTGTGGGGCTTTATGAGAGCTGCGGTCATGCGCCAGATAGAATTATCTTTGATTTGAAGTTTGGAGACAATTGTATTCCAGTTAGTGCATCTATGTTCAAGGGTTTTGGCTTCAATGGTTCTGCGAAGATAATTAATTACTTTCTTAAGGATACAGCTTTTATTTTTGCGATGTTTCTGTAAGAGTTTATTTTTAGTTGTTATCAGGTCTAATATTTCGTGACTGAAGGGAATTTCGTGTTTCTTGAGTGTAGTCTTGGGTACTGAAGTGTCTACGGCAGTTTTTATATCGTCTGTAAGCTTCTTTATGGCGATGTCAATTTCGTTTATGTTGTTTAGTGTGTTATTTGTGACTGCATTTTGTTCTAACCAATTGAAAAAATGTAGGCCAATCGGCTTTCTTGAAATTGTATCGCGGTTCATTAGGTACTTTGTCGCAGTCGTGGTCTATATTTAAGAGTACTGGTTTGTGGTCTGAGTCTAGTCCATCTAATGCGTAAGCGTCAATGTGGAAAGAGTTGTTTTTAACTATCGCGATGTCGATCAGATCAGATTTCAATTTAGTGTTGTGTGGAAAATATGTGTGTGTATCCGGGACTACGACATCCAAGTTTTTCTGTATGATGAGTTCAAATAATTCTTTACCTTTTTTGTTAATGCATCTACTATTCCACGAGGTATGTTTAGCGTTGAGATCTCCAGCTATTATTACTGACGGAGCGATTTCTAATGAGTTTTCTATAGTCTTCTTTTACTGATGGTTTGGATGGTGTTTGATAAGCTGATACTATAGCGTAAGGTTTTCCGTGAATTTTAATTTGAATTGCAGTTGCTTCTAGTGCTTTAAGTTCTGGGAGTGGATATTCATTGTGTTGAATGTTTTTTTTCATAAGGATTGCCGTTCCTCGACTAGTGTTGTTATCATAAGTGTTATAGCCCTGGATTTTGAGTGGCTGTTTCTTAAGAGGGTTTCGCTTAAAAGACAAATTGAAATGTCGTTCTTATAAAGGAAGCTTGCTAATTCATGCTTCTTCTGAGTGACACCGCATGCGTTCCAGAAGATTATTTTTAGAGAAAGATTAGTTTTTGAATTGGCCATTTTCCATTGCAAGATTTAATATTTGTTTGATGATCTGAGAGGCGAGGGTGATGGCTTCGAGAAGTGTAAGAGAGCCGGACATGATAATTGCTGAGAGAGAGAGAGCTTCATTTATCAGGATTGCCAGGTTAGCTTGTGCATTCCGGCTAGTGTTTGCATGCGATTGAATGATATTCAGCCGATGAGCAGGGAGTGGTTGTGTGGCTGGTTGTTTCGTAGTGAGTGGTTTATGAGATTGTGTTTTTTGTTGGACGGCATTGCTATATGATTTTTTATTTTGATGAAGACATGATTTTTTAGGAGCCTCTGGGGTCTTTTTTGTGACAGTTCTTGTGATTGTGGTTGCGTGTGTTGGGATCTGGATCTTAGGTGCTTGATTGATAGGTGTTGGCTTTGAAACTATTTTTTGGGTATTTTTATTATTTTGGGATTTCGGTGAGGTTTTCCGGGGGTTCCTGGATGCGAATTTTTAGGCCGCTTTTTTGTACTCAGGGCAGCCTTTGTAATTTGCTGTATGATTGCCACAGTGGTATTTGTTGGGATTTTTTGCACTCAGAAGATATGTGTGCTTTCCCACATTTAACGCACCTTGGACTGGTATGACAGTTGTCTGAAACGTGATCGAATCGTTGGCAGTGGAAGCATTGCTGAGGCTTTTCTGGTTTTCGGTATGGTTCTACGCTAACGCGGATGAAGGCGAGAACTTTGAGTTCTAAAAGCTCAGTGGATTTCTGATCGTTGGGGACCGAAACCATGATCATAGGGAGTGGGTTTTTTGTTTCGGAATTTCGCATCCTACTACATGAAATGGTGTTGAAGCCGAGTTCTTTGAGTTCCGAGATAACTGTGTCTTTAGGATAGGAAGAGGGACGTTTCTAATCACGAGTTTGATTGGTGTAGGTGAATCAGAGCTCTTATATAGATAATATTCAAAGCCCTGATCGTCTAGGGCTTTACAAAGACCGCGCTGTAGTCTTTTTCATAAGAGATATGGACTGCGTAGACTCCGTTCCGCTTTTTATATATTACTGGAGAGAGAATTCACAGTGGGTCTTGCAAATACTGTGCAATCTCGCGTAGGGGTGATTTAATTTGTCGATAATGACGCTTATGGGAGGAATCTTGATATTACCCGGAGGATGGACGTTTTTACTAGGGATCGGGGTTTTGGCTTGAATATTTGCCAATGGCGAAAATTTATTGCTCAATGGTATACTTATGATAGACGTCTTCGATGTCTTACTGCTTCCATTGATAGACATAGCGGACAATCTGTCGGAGGAGGCGCTGCTGGAATGTGCTTCACTCCTGGAAAGCTTGCGCTTCTTGCTCCTGGAGGTGACTGTAGAGAAGTTGCTTACAACGTCTTCTTCCATCTTCTGTGATGGGTACTTTGCTGGTACTGCTTATGATGATTTGACTTTGTCAGCCGTTTTCGATACCGAAATTACGAAATTTGATGCGTCTGATAGATCAGAATCTATCAATCTATCATGAGCATCAAATTCCAATCGAATCTCCAATCAATCCCATTCATCGCTGAGGGTATCGGTCGAAATGGTCCTTATATACTAACCAAGAAAATTCTCACCGCTTGTGAGAAACGACCAGTGCCGGCTTTAAATTAAATGCCCTATAAATTATAATGTTATTTTGATGTGGTACATTTTTTAAGGTCAAGCTCATATTATCAGCAAACACGTGTTATTGCTCAAATGCGGGTTTATTTAAACAATATGAAGATTATAGAGTAAAACGTGTACAATATAATAATTATGGTTTTAAAGAAAATACCTTGAAATTAAAAGTCTGAACTTAGGAGAAATAAGTTTCAAACATTCAACAATTTCTTATACTTGAACACTAAATTTATAAAAGATTTCACAATTTGAAATTATTTGTTCAAAGTTCAGATCTTGTCAGAATAAAAGAAAAAAAGCACAGTTTTGTAAAAAAAAATCGATTATATTGGAGGGTATATAAACCCAAGAAAATGTTACTATTTACACTTTTTTCCTAATATTTCTGAGAGAGTAGTCAACAATATTTCAACCTAGTAATTAATATTTGATGCAGACATTTTTTATCTTTTACCCTATCTTGAATAAGAAAATGAAATTGTTTCATTATGAAAATTAAATGAAACAGTTGTTTCATAATGCGAACTGTAAATTTTTACATAAGTTATAAACTATTTTAGTCACTTTATAGAGACAATTTTCATGATGGGAAACGTAATTTTTAAATTTAATTTTATTCGTGAGAAAGATTTTATTTCTTGTAACTGAACTTAAAAAAAAAAAAAATTGATTAGCAGTTCGAACTCGAAAGTTCATTGCCTCACTACCCGATTCGGGTAGTGTTTCTAGGTGGATATATTTACTACCAATGTGGGCCCACCGCACCCACGACGGGCCAACAGCACGCAGTATTCCTGAACGGTCACCCATCCAAGTACTAACCGCGCCCAACAATGCTTAACTTCAGTTATCTTACGAGAACTGGTGTTTCCAACGTGGTATCGCCGTTGGCGAACTTAAAATGCAAACTTAAATTTTCTCTGATAACAATTTTTACTAAAAGCTATATTTAAATATTTTTTATAATTTTTAAAATTGTCTTAAATCTTCATAATTGAAAATTAAGATTTAGGGCAAAATAAACGTCCCTTACTGGCTATTATTTAATTTTCCAAAGTTCAACTTGTCTTATTTCCAGTTGACAAGAGTTGGCAACAAAATGTCGGTGAGGTATAGGAATTGGATAATTATTTTTCCTGTAAAATTGATTAATAGAAAATGACTTATTCAAACGAAGATTTATTTCATTTGAATGAACTAACGTTTCATTTTCTTAAAAATTTTTTAAACAAAAATAATTATTTCATTGCGATGATTATGTTGACTTCTGGCATGGAATAAATATTTTTGTTCAGTTTCATGAATGTACATTTATTTATATTTTGACTGATTTGATCAGTCAGTTTGACTGATGTAAGCAGTCATTATGACTTATGTAATCAGTCATTTTGACTGATTTATACTGTAACTTTGACTGCTTAAATCACTCATTTCGATTAATTTGATCAGTCATTTTGACTGATATAAACTGTACTTTTCACTGATTAAACCAGTCACTTTTGATTGGTTGAATCAGTCATTTATGCCTTATTATAATTATTTTAAAAAATGGAGGAATTCAATTGAGAATATCAATATACAAATAATTTCCGTTTATATACATATATTTTTTTGCCAACGGCGATACCACGCTGAAAACACCAGTTCTCGTAAGATCACTGAAGTTAAGCATTGTTGGGCGCGGTTAGTACTTGGATGGGCGACCGTTCAGGAATACTGCGTGCTGTTGGCCCGTCGTGGGTGTGGTGGGCCCACATTGGTAGTAAATATCCACCTAGAAACACTACCCGAATCGGGTAGTGAGGCAATGAACTTTCGAGTTCGAACTGCTAATCAATGTATGTATGTATGTATGTATGTATACATATATTTATTCAAACTATGTCGACACCGTATGTTCGCCCCCTGTACATAAAGAACTTAAGTACTAATAATATAATAATTTATTCAATATTGCACATAAAATATAAGGCTGGATCCTACCTTGAGTTGTTTTCGACTGTTTTTGAATAAACTCATCAAAGTTTATTTCGCTCTGAAAATAAATAAAAACATTTTAATGATGTGTATAACTATACATTCAAACTATATTTTCACTTTTGCATTTTAAAATAAAATTCTTACCTTAAGAAATCGTATGAGATCTTTTTTCGGAATCTCACAACCTGGTCACAATCAATGTTTAAAGTTTTACCTTTTTCACGGAGAAAAATGGATGGTCAAAGTTAGAGGGTCAAAATTTAGAGAGCCAGTCCATTCTTCTAGATCAGGGGTCTCCACAATCCACAGGTGCAGCGTGACACAGGATCGCACGACCTTTTTCAAGATCTACCATTTTTTTTTCGAAGGGAAACTGAGAGAAAATTTATCACCATTCGGGAAAAAATCCCTGTTGGAAGGGCTCAGTTCTGAAATTTGAACATGGAGGACCCTTTTTTTTTAAAGGGTTCCAAGCGGCTCGAATCAGGTAAAGGATTTTGACAGTTCTGGGTCAGAGCTGAGTATATCCGACCTACTGGTCTGGGATCCCAAGTAGATACAGGATCTACGTTTGGAGACCCCCGTTCTAGATGGTCTAAAGAGCCTTTCAGAATTTTTTCGACATAGTCAGAGAGACTCTCATTTTATGGCCAGTCTGAGTCATCGAAGTATCCTTTCGGCATGGTCAATACGATCATCTTGTTTTCACTCATTTCGACCATCCACGGAAGAGCAAATGACCCATCCCGGATGGCCAACCTGATTAGTTACCGTTGGCGTGTTTTTTTTTTAATGAATAAATGTGTAAGTAAAATGTTCTCAACAAATAATAAATGTAAAGTGCATAAGAATATTAGGAATTATTGTAAATTCATATTTAAGGTGCAAAATATATTCCTTTCTTTAAAATTTGAAATCTATCATTCATTTTTAAGGAAAAAATCTAATAAATAATTTAAATTTTACTTGACATGTCCTTCTTGTAAGCAAAGTATTATTTTTAATAGCTTTACTCTTATTACTTGCTGTTTAAAATTGCTTTTCACATTTAATCATTTCAAATAAGCGCGCCAACCCCAACCAATCCAGTTGTCGACGCGATGGATGCAGTGTGAATGGATACGAGAGTTGGGAGCACCATGGTTCAGAGCAATTTCGGAGTGAGTGAATGTCATTGAGCCGCTCAGCGTCACATTTGCTGTTTATTGAACTTAAACATATTTTTAACAAGTTTAAACTGCTTTTTGATATTTAGAATATGCGTGGAGAGTGAAGTGCATAAGAGAGAATATGATTGGAAGTGAATTAAGTTTATTCTTTTGAATTTTCAACGTCGAATTTGATGCTTCCAAGGGATTTAGGATAAAGGCGTAACTGGACGTTCAGCTATCAATTTATTGTCATTGTGTGGTTTCAAACTGAAAAAATGCAAAAAATTTCAGCATGCAGAAAGTAACTATATTTGTTTGTGAATTCACTTCAGTGTTTGAATTCTCACAATTCACTGTGACACCGTGCCGTGTCCTTATAGCCTTTCGTGCTCCAAAAAATATATTGTGAATGTGCACTGTTTTTGCATATCAAATTACTTCTAGAGATAGTCGTTTTAGCCATATTCAAGGGCTGTCCTATAGTTGACCCTGCAATATAGTCTGTCTGCACATCTGCATGGCTAAAATGACCTTCCATTTTTCTCCGTGTTGGTTCCTTTTTTCGTGAAATTTGCCGTAGGCAACATCTCGGGCAAAACCAGTAGAGCCTTCAAATTATCTAAAAAATATACCAAAAGGAGAATGTTAAAAATCGATCGATTGCCGCCCCGCTCCGGAACGCTTTATAGCTATTGGAAATTGCTCTAATAGGCTTGTATTTGATGGAAATACATGTTTCAAACCGGCTTACTCCGGGGAAATTGCTACAGTTTGCCATACAAGCGTAAAATCATATTATAACCTTGTTTAACCGCTGAATGAGATAGGGAATTTCATTGTATTTCCATCAAATACAAGCCTATTATAGCAATTTCCAATAGCTAGAAAACGTTCCGGAGCGGGGCGGAAATCGATCGATTTTTAACATTCTCCTTTATTAAATGTATAAAAATAGAATGTATAACAATATAATTGTATGCTTCAAGTAACGGAAGATTTATGTTTACCTTTTTTGTTTATATATTAACACCGTAAAATACACCACTGCTACAAAAATAGTCCAATCACAGAAAAATTACTCTTCCACGATAAATTTACACTTTGCACAACGACCCGAACTTTACACTTTGAAGAGGAAATTCGAACTGAAACGATTTGAATTCTTATGTTCCCTAATGAGTCATGAACTCAAGAACTGTCCCTTTTGAAAGATACGGAATAGTGAAGCTTCAAGTGCGAAAATAATCCAGGTATATTACGAGCGGATCATCGTACAGTGTTTTGAGCTCCTCTTTGGCACCTTCCCCCAACGTTAGGAGCCGAAAGAGTCCGGTCGTTACCGATCATGCACGAAGCTGAAAAGAGCCGGTTGACGCCCAATTTAAATGCCTACATTTAAAGTTTGATACCATTCGCATAGTTCATACATTAATTTAGAAAGAAAAGTATTGTTTTTTTATATACTACCTTTGTACCTTCTGAGTATAATACTTTTACTTTGGCACTTTTTGCCATGCTTCGTAGTTACAAAAATCACATGTTTATCTCATTGATGTCATTCTGCGCTTATTATTCTTACCATCATTTATTCTACAATTGCTTAATATTGCCACTTGATATTCTGCCTTTCATGAACCTTATTTTTTTAAACTTTCAACTATACAATTTTCCAGGTCAGCTTAAATTAATTTAATTACGATTTCAATACTTTTTTAATTATCACAATAGTTTCAAACCCCCATAGAAATAAAGTGAGTGTTTCGTACATACTTTCCCTGTCAGAACTTTACGCAATAAACAAAGAGGCGGTTGCTCTTTTTATACTTTCTTGAATATTTTGAGTTATAGTAATAGGACAATATATATCATATATTTAAGATGTTGCGAAAATAAAGTCACAACTGACAGTTGAATGTTAAAAAAAATATTAAACCACGCTATCATTTTCAATGCTCTAAATGGATGAATACATCAACAAATTTGTAAAGTTTCAAAATTATATCATCGTAAGCAATTTTAAGTTAGAAAGATTATAAATGGAGAGATTACAATTTAATAATTGTTCAATTTTTATTTATACATCAAAATTTGTTTTGAAATCCTTTTAAATATTCTCTTAAAATTATTATTTTTTAAAATAAAAAATCACATTAAGTTTTCACAGGAATCTTAAGAAAATTTTTTTATTATCTTTAAACCTTTCAAAATCCTGAAAAAGCTTGGAAATTTTATTTCAAAATCTTTAAAAATCTGCATTTTCTTTTAAATGTTTTGAAGTCTTCTCATATTTTAAATTACTTTACACATTTTTGCGAAGTTTACAAAATTCAAAATGATTTTCTTTTAAAAAGTGATTACTAAACAAATCAAGGTTTTGTAATTAAATTACATGTCATTTTCAAGCTTTCCACGTCAAATCGTCAGCCAGTTGTGTTACAGATTTTTTGTAGGTTCATGTTTATTAGAGTGCTCAGTTTTATATTAAAGAAAGAAATTTTGTAAACTTAAATTTTCCAAAGAAGAAGCAAGCGAGGAAGTAATCGAAGATGGAATTAGAAGCGAAGATTGAAAGAAGCAGACTGTTAACCCGGTAAGAAGAGAAGAATTAAAAATATTCAGAATCTGAATTCCCATTAATACGTGAATTTTCCTTCATCGAAAGTTCCACCAACGAGTAGAAAAAAAAAGGCAAAACCTATTCCTTTTAATCGACTTGGACAAATTTAATGGAAGTGTATTGGGAGGAATTAAAAAATGGAGCAATGCAAAATAAAGAATAGAAAGAAAGAGAATAATGTCACTTTGAATACGCAAAAGCTAGTATTTTTAACCCACTCAGAAAAATTTAATGGAAGCGTATTGGAAGGAATTAAAAAGTGGAGAAATGTCAAAGAAAGAATAGAACGGAATAGAATAATGTAACTTTTATGGCGAAACTGTGAATCGAAATAAATGCTTTTTTAAAAATAAATAAGTATTGTATTTGGGTGAATTATGTGAACATTTTTTTATTAATCTATCAAACAGAAACATATTTTGACTGATTTCATATGAAATCTGTCTTGCAACACGCACTACTGCTGTGCAAATTTGCATGGATTGCACAGCCACACAAAAAAAGTATACGGAGTCAAAAAAACTATCTATATAACATTGTAGTAATATTGGTCCAGCATAGTCGAAATCCAAATTTTGTTAATTTTCTGCTTAGCATTTTTTTTTTACTTTAAATTTTTGGTTTAGGTTAAATTTGTGCAACTTGACTGCACAAAAGAGAGGAGAGGAGATGTTTAGTGGCCAACTTGCACAAATGTAACCTAAACCATAAATTCAAAGTCAAGTACAGAAAAAGTGGTAAGCAGAAAAGTTAAGACAATATAAAACATTATTATTAAAATCACTCCACCGTTATGGTAGACAAAAAAATTGAAATTTCCAAACTTAGATATGCCAACGGACATACCACGCTGAAAAACCCAGTTCTCGTCAGATCACTGAAGTTAAGCAGCGTTCGACGCGGTTAATACTTGGATGGGTGACCATTCAAGAATACTGAGTGCTGTTGGCACGTCGTGGGTGTGGTGAGCCCACACTTGTAGTTATTTATAACTACAAGAAAACTATCCACCTAGAAACACTACCCGAATCGGGTAGTGTCACGCCTACCCTGACTATGCAAGTGTAGGTATTTTGTGGACAGATCAGAAGGGATTAAAATAATCGAAAATGAAGCATGTCAGAATGAAATAAAAAATAACCAACAAAAAAAATTGAAATTTCCAAACTTATGTTGCACACGGAGGAATAGAAACCATGTAAGCACACACATTTTGTGGACGGATTAGGAAGAATTAAATTAATCGAAAATACAGCATGTAAGTATGGAATTAAAAATAACCATGAGAGGTGTTGTCTACTGCTCGCATTAAGAGGAATTAAGAAAATGGAAAGTGTGTTCGTCTGCATGGAACGCAACACAAGTGGCAATCGTTAAGGAAATAGAAAATAATTGGTTTCAGAGATAAACCTATTCTTTCATTGGGCACTTCTCCCGATGGAAAATTAGCACATTCAACAAAATTAAATAATGCTCACTCTTTCGTTTATATCTGAAAATATGAATTTTTCTTTATTCTTCTCTTCTTACCAGGAAACAAGTTTAGTTAAGCTAAATATTGTAGAAATTCAAATACTAATGTTTTTATGGATTTGATTATCCAGAATAAGGCTCATGAAAGAAAAAATATCAAGTGGCAATATTAAGCAATTTCAGAATAAATGATTGTAAGAATAATAAGCAGAGAATGGCATGAATGAGCTAAACAGGTGATTTTTGTAACTACGAAGCATGGCAAAAAGTAAAAGTATTATACTCAGAAGGTACAAAGGTAGTATATGTAAAAGTCTAATGAGGATGTTCATGGAGAAATAAAGTTCTATTCTATTCTACATTTTCAGACCGTAAATTAGTTCTAATAATACAATGAAATTCATTCATAATCATTTTAAACAATTCAAATACGCCCATGCACTATTTGAATTGTGAAGAATATATATAATTAGCATGAATCAATAACTAAAAACATTTTGAAAAAAAATCAAAACTTTTCTTTCTAAATTAATGTATGAACTATGCGAATGGTATCAAACTTTAAATGTAGGCATTTAAATTGCGCGGCAACCGGCTCTTTTCAGCTTCGTGCATGATCGGTAACGACCGGACTCGTTCGGCTCCTAACGTTGGGGGAAGGTTGTAGGCCCTACCTACAAGAGGGTATAGAGTAGGGAGAGTGGGGATG
>CAKNYM010019101.1:7735-42972 GCA_932195095.1 Andricus curvator
GGAAATATTTGTATTGCTTACGCAAATTTTTAAAATTTTTCCACTCTCTTTTAGTAATTCTATCAGTATAAAAGTGGAAATAACCCGAAATAGAAAAGGGAATCTTTCTCAACTATTAGTAGCTTTCCTGATGCAATAGGAAATATAAGCGTGCCACAAGTTTTCATCCCGTGAAAATAAAATATTAGTTTAAAAATAATATATTAAATTATAATTATTATTACATTAAGCTTCTCAAGAACTGGCACATTTGAATTTTTGTGTTAAAAATATTCAAATTTTTTAAACAATTCTTGTATCGTTGTAGGTCAGTGGAAGCTATTTTGTAAAAAATTCCCAAAGTAACAGAAACATTTTACCAATATCATTCAAAAATTTTCCCGGAATTATTTTCGGTATAATTTCCTAAACACTTGAAAATCTACCGAAATTGTTATGGAATTTTCCTGAAGTTATTTTGGGAAACATTCTCACAATGTGTAACAAATATACCGAAATCTTTACGAAATTTACTCGAATTTATTTTCGAGAAAATACCTTAAAAATTTACTTGGTAAAGAATTTTCCCGAAATTATTATTGAGTAAAAAATATAGAATTCCACGTAAGAAGGGAGGGGGGGGGGGTAAAGGGTCAGAATAATCTAATAAATCCTTGAAAATAGGGGCGGGGGTATAAAACTTCAAAAAGTATCCTTACGTAATTAATGGACGTTTTCTTCGCGAAACTTGATTTAAAATGTAAGGAGTGAATTTTAGGGAATTATTTTAGATATATTTCGTATACTAGATTGAGTATTTTTTAATTAATTATTATAAGAATTGTGGATTAGAATAATTATTATAAAATTAAAGGTACTGGATATCGCCTATTATAATTAATGTAGGTATTTTATTTATGACATGAACTAAATATAGGTTTGTTCATTTTATTACTCGTCGATATCAATTGGAAGGTACCAAATTGAAAAATTACCTTATGCATTATTTAGATTCAAAACAAAATTGTTTGAAAATTAATACCTTTTACTCTCTTCTTTGCCTCAAAATTGGCTGAAAGTGGACAAACTTAAAACGTAAAATATTATCAAATTGAAAGATTTCAGATAAAGAATTAAAAAAAAAAAATTTTGGTCTATTTTACCAGAATAATGGCTTTTTTCGTGTGTCCAAAATAAAATATTTTCATCCAAAAGATCTTTGTCCATTTTCTAAAAAGTTTTACAGGAACTAATTTTCAATTTTTTTAAAACAAAATTGCAAGGTTTTATTGTGCCATTCTGATAAAATGAAAAATTTTAAATTCTTACTAGGTGTTACGTTTAAATATAGTTATCTTAAAAATATGATATTTCATAAAAATGTTTCTTCAATCTATTTAGATTAAATTTTTGTTTAAAAAAATGGTCAATTTCGGAGCAGTGAAATTAAGATAGAATCAAATGAAATTAAAAGCGATCAAATAAGGCAATTGTTATGAATTTTTATACAATCATAAACAATAAACAAATTTTAACGTATAATTTCGAATAACAGTAAAAGACAATTTTCAGTATTGTTAAGTTAGCATTAATAAATTAAGTTTTAATTCTCCAAGAAGATGTACTGTCTTTTGTAAGTACTTAATTATCAGCGATATCATAATTGTAAATAACTGGATATTTTTGTCGTTAATTTTTCAAAGAAATATTTTGTAAACGATGAAAAATCCAGTTGTTAAAAAAAGGCTGAATGATAAAAGGTATTATTTTAAAGGAAAGTTTCTCTACTGTAAGACTATACACGTTGGATTTATAATAAAAGGAGCCAATAAAAAAACACCATAACATTTTATTCTTAGTGGTAGTTTCAAAATTGTCAACAAATGTATCATTCATTGTTTTCATACGTCTAAAAATATGAATTGATAAATAATTGTATGCTGTGAAATTTAAAAAAAGACAGTCATATTGTTGAGTGCATCTAAAAAATGGAATCTTACCTGGTTTGAGTTATAAGAATAAAACCATCATTTTCTTTATACTGTATTATTTTGGAATAAGTTAAACTAACTCGATATTTTTTATGTCCACAGGTATCGTCTTCAACTCACTATCAGATGGAATGGATCCTCTACAGCTTGAATTTAGTTTAAATAAAAATAATATCCAGTTTAGGGATATAATTTTCTTTGACGCGAAGATGCATTCTTATCAGTGTCCTAAATGCAGTGCTAGTTACACAAACATAAAAACAGCAAGAGCTCATTTAAAATACGATTGTGGAAAATTGCCAAGATTTGCGTGTCCGTATTGCAGTAAAATGAACAAAAGTTCTTCAAATATTTACAAACATATTAGATCGATGCATCGTGGTTTTCCTGTAAATGTTATTAAAAAATACTAATTAATATTTCCCTAGTGTATAAAATGCACAAAAAAGATGGTATTAAAACATAAATGCGACAAATGTGTTTGAAGTTAAACTTTATTTGATTCTTGAACTCGACACAAACGTTCATTACATGCAGTAATAGAATGAGAATTTATCTGCGATTTTTACGGATATAAGTCGAATACGGAATGTAACTTGGTAACACACATGACCTCACGCCACTCAAAGACATCGCAATCCAGGCATACATGCGACAAATGTTCGCGAAGTTATCGCTCGTTAAGTGGTTTATATCAACATACTCGTATAGAACACGCAGCAGTCATACCACAGTTTACTTGCGACATTTGTCATTACAAAACTAAATGCAAAGGTTGCTTGTCAGCACATAACGTATTACTTCAAAACTGATCTGATCAGTATGATTTATTAGTTACTTTCTTTCAACTTGATATATTTAATTTTTACTGCATGATTCCTTTTTTGATTGTCCATAATCCTAATGATCTAAACAATACAGGGAATCAACTAGAAATAAAATTACAGAAATATAAACATGTGAATTTTTTAATTTTATAACACTGCAGAATGAAAATTACACATCTTATGTTTCCATGGCAAGAAGGTTCACCGAAAACAACTAGTTACCAAAACAAAGAGGAGTAAAGCATAGTCTGCTGTGGGTAATTACTATTAGTTAAGTCTAGTTGTACTGCATGATCTTCTCCTTGTGCCCGTCCCATTGTCTTTTTTCGGGAAAATTCGACTTTCCTTTAGAAATAGGAAACGAAAGATTTATATTTATATTACATATATATCCTGAAAGCCATTGGGCATTGTAATGTTACTTACATGGGTTATTAATTCAATCTATATCTGCTACAGGATAAGAATTAAAATCATCAAAAATTACTAATCGATATAACGTACACCTCATAATTTTTTAGATCAACACAATTCCAAGAAAGAGCCGAAGATATCAATAGTAACATATGATGATGGGCTATATTCTTATACCACTACTAACATTTCCTCTGTCAATAATTCTGGTGCCAAGAATTTAATTGAATACGACATTGATAGAACTTTGGATATCAAAGAAGAAGTCCAGAAATTACGGTCCAGAAATGGAATAAAACAGACGAGTCAAAATTGTATACCGTAGATATAAGAAGAGCTGATATTTTGACTATCGAGAACAAACTGCATACCCAAGAGAAGCAGAAAATTCTGAAATCAAAACCGGAAAAGAAATACACATGTGAAAAGTGTGCGCGAAGCTATACCCGGGTAAAAGCTTTGAAAAGTCACCAAAAATTCGAATGCGGCGTCAGTCCACAGTTTAGATGCAAATTCTGTAGCAAACGATTTAGACGTAAAGATTACATGATTTGCCACGTGGGTGGAGCACATATTAAAACAAACTTACAGGCATCGGGAACGAAGCATAATTGCGAGAAATGCCCTCGAAGTTATGGTTCGGCAAGTGCCTTGTATCGACATAAACGTATGGAACATGCAGTAATCAAAACACAATTTATTTGCGACTATTGTGGCTACAAAAGCAATTTAAAAAGTAGCTTGTCAAAATACATTACTATACGCCACGTTGACAGATCAAAATCAAATTTAAATTGCGACAAGTGTTTGCGAAGTTTCACTCGGTTATATGATTTAAAAATACATAAACTTTCGGACCATGCAGCAGTTTCTTAAACTGAGCCAGTGAAATTCTCACTGTTTGAGTCATTATTTTGAATTATCACTGGTGAACCCGTGATTTTCTGACTTTGACTGGGTGAACCCGCGAATCAACTGAAACAGCGTTACTGAATATACCAGTGACGCCAAATGATAGAGTCATCCAATGACATGGCGGCTCCACGCGGCCAAGACATGAACCTTCAGTCATATGGTGCGCGCGTGTCGCCGATCGGGTCTTTGCATTTTTGGGGGTGAAAGAGAAGTTTATTGCGTACTAGTGTCTGTGTTACCAAATTTTCTGAACTGGCTGCAAGGAACATTGAAAATAATATCTTTCGCATGAAAGAGGGGTAACCCTTGGCCCCTTGTTTGGCTTTGAGCGAAGCGACACGTTGACGTATGTAGGGATGGCCCTTCCGACAGTCACGTGGAATATAATATATCCTATTATATTTCAGTGCGGCTTACATTTAAATCCACTGAGTGAACCAGTAAACGCTCAAAGATTGTCACTGACACACTTTTGGCCGATTCAACCAGCGAGATTTCACTGGTTCATTTTAAGAGAGCAATCAAATCGAAGTTTACTTCACATTTTTGTGCATATAGAACAAATCGAGAAAGGAGCTTATCAAAACACAATATTTATGAACTTTAAAGAAGCAAGTAATTTATTACCATTTACTATGAAGAATTATTACATTTGCTATACCATAATATTATAAATTGACGAATGTATATTATTCTGGGACAATAAAATAATAATTTTTCTAAGATTTTGATACTTTGTTTTAACTTAATATCTTAATTTATTAATTGAGTCAAGGTATACTGCATGATCTTCTCTTTGTGCTCGTCCCATCTTTTTTTTTATTGAAAATTAGAATTTCCTTTAGAAATAGGAAATAAAAGATTTAAATTAACAAAATTGCTATTTGTAACTTCCACGTTATAATTTTTTAGATCAACAGAATTCCAAGACTGAATTGAAGAAATCAACAGAAAGACCAGATGTTGGGCCATATTCTTGTACAAGTATTAACATTTCTACTGGCAATAATTTTGATGCCGTGACTTTAGTCGAGTACGATAATGATGAAACTTTGGAAATCAAGGAAGAAATCAAGGAAGAAATCATCGAAGGTATGACTATTTAAATAAAAAAATCTGAAATGAAACTATAAGAAATCAATCGCATATTACATTTTGTTAAATTTTCAGATCCAGGGACAATTACAGACCAGATATCTTATAAAACATATGAGTCGAATTTTTGTAACGTAGATATAAAAAGCGATGAGATTTTGTCTGTTAAGCACAAACTGCTCACCCTAAAGAATCAGGAAATCCAGGAATCAAAACAGGGAAAGATGTATACATGCGAACAATGTGCCCGCAGATATAAATGGAAACATAATTTGGATCGTCATCTAAAATACGAATGCGACGTCAGGCCACAGTTCAAATGTAAATTATGCAACAAACGATTTAAACACAGAACTGTTTTGAATTGCCACGTGGATCTTGTACATATTGAAACAAACTTTGAGGGATCGGATAGGAAGCATAAATGCGAGCAATGCCATCGAAGATATGGTTCGTCAAGTGCTTTAAACCTACATAAGCGTTTAGAACATGCATCAGTAAAACCACAATGTTTTTGCGATTTTTGCGGATATAAAACGAATAGGAAAAGGTCATTGGCAGAGCACATTACTATACTTCACTTAAAGACATCGAAACAAAGGTATAGTTGTGACAAATGTTCGCAAAGTTATACTTGGTTAAGTGCATTAAATCGACATAAACGGAAGGTAGGCCACGTATCAGTCAAACCACAGTTCACTTGCGATTATTGCTGGTTTAAAGCGACTAGTAAATCTATCTTGTCAAGACACATGTCTTCATGTCACTCACAGGCATCGACATTAAGGCATAAATGTGAAAAATGTTCTCGAAGTTATGCTACTAAAGGTGGTTTAAACCACCACAAACGTGTAGAACATGCAGCAATCAAACCACAGTTATTTTGCAATTTTTGCGAATATAAAACTAATTTGAAAGGTGTCTTGTCAACACACATAGCTGCACGCCACTCACAGATATCTAAATCCATTTATAAATGCGACGAATGTTCTCGAAGTTACACATGGTTAAGTACTTTAAGTCGACATAAACTTGAAGAACATGCAACAATCAAACCAGAATTTACTTGCGGGTTTTGCGGGTATACAGCGAAGAAAAATTATAACTTGTTAAGACACCTTAATTTACGCCATCTGAAATAATAATAACGTATATCAAACTTCAGGAAATTTAGAATATTGGTTAAAAAAAACTCATAATTTTACAACATCTCAATTTTTTCAGTAGTAAATTGAGAAAACTCTTATATTAATTTCATTAAATTGTTGTATACCTTAAATTATTTTCTGTGAAAACCACTACATAATACTAAATTTTACATTTTGAAGGTTCCAAGAGAGTAAATTTTCTCTTCAGCGATATCGACATGAATGACTTTTCTTATGTGTTTCATTTGCTATTATATGTTTTGTTTATTTGGGAAAAAGATGTATATGAGAAGTTACAGATTAATATCCATTTTATTTTTTATTTATCGGCAGGTGTTAACTACTCAATAATGATATTGAAGAAAGTGGTTTATGGCTGTTTAAAACTTATGATCAAAATTTTGTTTGTATATGTCAAAAATAAGTAAAGTTAGTTCACATCTAGATATAATACCTCATTGATGAACTAGAATAAATCGAGCAATAGTTTATTTCATCTGTATGACTTACAATTTAGTATAAATAAATGTGGAATCTTCTATACCATAATGTTACACAGTTACGAATGTATTTTATTCTGAAACAATAAATTAATCATTTTTCTAAGATTAATATACTTTCTTTAAACTTAATAACTTGATTTAATTTTGGTTGTATGATGCTTTTTGTGATTAACGATCTTAATCATTTGACTATTGCAGGGGTTCCTGAGTTCACCCATGCCCTTCAAGCCTCCATGCATTTGCTTCTTACAAAGTTTTGCTGGCTTTGGTTACGAAGTACTAGTACAAATTTATGTTCTTCTCATCATTGATGTTAATATTTATTATTATTTTTTTATTTACTTTTCATTATTTTACACTTATTTATATTGAGGGAAAATGTGGCGTTCCCAGCAGACGTATACTGGTACTTCGTACCCAAAGCCATCAATACTTTGTGACGGGCAAATGCATGGGGGCTTTAAGTGCCTGGGTTCACTTAAAAATAAAATTATAGAAATTTAAGTGTGTGAAACGTTTAAATAAAAAAAAAATTTCAATTCATATATTTATGACATTCTTTTATTCTAAATACTACATTCTTTTATAACGTAAATTCTGTCCAAGTAGAATATACTCGTATATAGTTTGTTGTGGATAATTATTGCTTTAAACTGAGTGAAGGTCTACAGTATAATCTTTCTTTTGCGCTCGTCTTATCTTTTTTTTGGGTGGAAATTCGGATTTTCTTTAGAAATAGAAAACGCAAGATTCAAATTGATATTACATATATGGTCCCGAAAATCAGTCGGTGGTGTAATATTACTTGTATGGGTTGATTATTCAATCTAGATCTGCTACAAGATAAGAGAATAATATATAAGATAAGCTAATATAATATAATATATCCTATTATATTGCAGTCCGACCCTCATTTAACTCCACTGAGTAAACCAGTAAAATCTCACGGATTGTCAGTGACACACTTTTGACCGTTTCAATCAGCAAGATTTCATTGCTTCATTTTATGAGAGCAGACAAACCGAATAACTTCAGATTTTTGTCCATATAAAATAAATTGGGAAAGGAGCTTATCAAAATACAATACTTTATTTATGAACTTTAAAGAAGCGAGTAATACGTAATTTGATCTTTATGGTTTACTATTTAATATGAAGAATTATGACATTTTCTATACTATAATATTATAAATTGTATTCTATTCTCAGACAATAAAATAATTATTTTCCTAACATTTTGATACTTAGTTTTAACTTAATATATTAATTTATTAATTGAGTCAAGGTATACTGCATGATCTTCTCTTTGTGCTCTTCTTATCTTTTTTTTTGTGTCAAAAATTTGAATTTCCTTTATAGAAAATAAAAGATTTAAATTTACAAAATTGCTATTTGTAACTTTCACGTCATAATTTTCTAGATCCACAGAATTCCCAGACTGAATTGAAGAAATCAACAGAAAGACCAGATGTTGGGCTATATTCTTGTACAACTATTAACATTTTTTCTGGCAATAATTCTGGTGCCAAGACTTCAGTCGAATACGATAATGATGAAAGCTTGGAAATAAAGGAAGAAATCACCCAAGGTATGACTATTTTAATTAAAATATCCTGGTCCGAACTTTAAAAAAGCAATTGCTTATTACATTTTGTTAAACTTTCAGATCCAGGGACAAGTACAGTCCATGAAGGGAATAAATCAAATGAGTCAAAATTTTGTAGCATATATATAAAAGAAGATGATATTTTGGAGGAGGTTAAGCCCAAACCGCAGACCATAAAGAAGCAGAAAATTCAGGAATCAGAAGAGGAAAAGAAGTACGCATGCGAGAAGTGTGCCCGCAGATATAAGTGGAAACAGAATTTGGATCGCCATCTTAAATATGAATGCGACGTCAGGCCACAGTTCAAATGTAAATTCTGCAGCAAACGATTTGTACACAAAAGTCATTTGACTTACCACGTGAATTTTGTACATATTGAAACAAACCTAGAGGGTTCGGGAAGGAAGCATAAATGCGACCAATGCCCTCGAAGATATGGTTCGTCAAGTGCTGTAAACCTACATAAGCATTCCGAAAATGCAATAGTCAAACCACAATTTTTTTGCAATTTTTGCGGATATAAAGCAAGTGCGAAAAGGTATTTGGCAGAGCACATTACTGTACTTCATTCAGAGACATCGAAACAAAGGCATCATTGCGACAAATGTTCGCGAAGTTATACTTGGTTAAATGCATTAAATCGACATAAACAGGTAGGCCACGCAGCAGTCAAACCACAATTCACTTGCGATTATTGCAGTTTTAAAGCGACTAATAAATCTAACTTGTCAAGACACATATCTTTATGTCACTTACAGGCGTCGACGTTAAGGCATAAATGTGAGATATGTTCTCGAAGTTATGTTACTAAAGGTGGGTTAAACCACCACAAACGTGTAGAACATGCAGCAATCAAACCACAGTTATTTTGCGATTTTTGCTATTATAAAACTAATTTGAAGGGTTGTTTGTCAAGACACATAGCTTCACGCCACGCAAAGATATCGAAAGCCATTTATAAATGCGACGAATGTGCTCGAAGTTACGCATGGTCAAGTGCTTTAAGGCGACACAAACGTTCAGTACATGTAACAATGAAACCATAATTTACATGCGATTTTTTCGGGTATACAGCGAAAAAGAATTATAACTTGTTAAGACACCCGAATTTACGCCATCTAAAATAATAATAACGTATATTAAACTTAAGAAAATTTAGAATATTGGTAAAAAAAACTCATCATTTTTAGAGAGTAAATTTGTTCTTCATCGATATCGATATGAATGACTTTTCTTATTTATTTGCTATTATACGTTTTGTTTATTTGGGAAAAAGATGTGTATGAGAAGTTACAGATTAATAACCATTTTATTTTCTATTTACCAGCAGGTGTTAACTACTCAGTAATGATACTATGAAGAAAGTGGGTTATTGCTGTTTAACATTTATGATCAAAATTTTGTTTGTGTGTGTCAAAAATGAGTCAAGTTAGTTCACATCTAGATGTAATACCATAATGTTACACATTTGAAAATGTATTCTATTCTGAAACAATAAAATAATAATTTTTCTAAGTTTAATATACTTTCTTTAAACTTAATAACTTGATTTAATTTTTGTTGTATGATGCTTTTTGTGATTGACGATCTTAATCATTTGACTATTGCAAGGGTTTCTGGGTTCACCCAGGCCCTCCAAGCCTCCATGCATTTGCTTTTTACAAGGTTTTAATGGCTTTGGTTACGAAGTACCAGTACACATCCATTGAAGGCGCCACATTTTCCCTCAACGCAAATCAGTCTGTCGTCATTGATAAGATGCGTACACCCACCGGTCATTTATGTTCGTTTCATCATTGACAACAGAATTGTTTGTGTTGAGAGAAAATGTAGTGTCCCCAGTGGACGTGCACTGGAACTTCGTACTAAAAGCCATCAACACGTTGTCACAGGCAAATGCATGGGGGCTTGGAGTGCCTGGGTTCACCCAAAAATAAAATTATAGAAAGCATGTGAAATGTGGATAAATATTACTTTAAACTGAGTAAAGGTGTACTGCATGATATTCCCTTTGCGCTCATCCTAACTTTTTTTTGGGGGGAAATTCGAATTTTCTTTAGAAATATAAAACGCAAGATTTAAATTGATATTATATATATATCCTGCAAGTCAGTGGGTAGGGTAATGTTACTTGTATGGGTTAATTATTCGATCTATAGACCTGCTACAAGATAAGAATTAAAATCATCCAAAATTACTAATTGCAATAACTTTCAGCTTATAATTTTTCAGATCCACACAATTTCAAGAGAGAGCCGAAGAAATCAATAGTAAGAGATGATGATGGGCCATATTCTTGTACCACTACTCACATTTCGCCTCACAATAATTCTGATGCCAATATTTTAATTGAATACGACAATGATGAAACCTTGGATATCAAAGAAGAAATCATCCAAAGTATGACTATATCAGTTCAAATGCCTTAAATATAATAACAAATAAGTAACTGCATATCACATTTTGTTAAACTTTCAGTTCCAGAGACAATTATGGTCCAGAAACGGAATAAAACAGACGAGTCAAAATTGTATACCGTAGATATAAGAAAAGCTGATATTTTGACTGTGAAGAACAAACTGCGTACCCATAAGAAGCAGAAAATTCTGGAATCAACACCGGAAAAGAAATACAAATGCGAAAAGTGTGCCCGCAGCTATAAATGGAAAGGGAATTTGTATCTTCATAAAAAATACGAATGCGGCGTCAGTCCACAGTTCAGATGCAAATTCTGCAGCAAACGATTTAAACGTAAAAATTACATGACTCGCCACGTGGGTGAAGTACATATTAAAACAAACTTACAGGCATCGGGAACGAAGCATAATTGCGAGAAATGCCCTCGAAGTTATGGTTCGGCAAGTGCCTTGTATCGACATAACCGTATGGAACATACATTAATCAAAACACAATTAATTTGCGACTATTGCGGCTACAAAACCAATTTAAAAAGTAACTTGGCAAAACACATTACTGTTCGCCACGTAGAGAGATCAAAATCAAAGTTAAATTGCGACAAATGTTTGCGAAGTTTTACTTCGTTATATGATTTAAAAATACATAAACTTTCGGACCACGAAGCAGTCTCTTAAACTGAGCCAGTGAAATTGTCACTGGTTGAGTCAGTATTTTGAATTATCACTGGTGAACCTGTGATTTTCTGACTTTGACTGGGTGTACCTGTGAGTAACTCAACTGAAACAGCGTTACTGAATATACCAGTGACGGCAAATGATAGATTCAACCAGTGACATGGCGCACAGTGTAGCCAAAAGCACTTTTTGTGGACAAAAGTCTGTCTACAGACCAATTATCAATGGATTTTGACGTTTTTTTTAAATTGACCGTAAGGCTTTCGGGTATATCGAGTCGGTGCGAGAATTTCGATTTGGCTAAACAAAAATTTGTTACTCAACAACAAAATAAACAATATTTTTATCCTAACTTTTCAGATGTACCTTTTTTGTAAGATCTGTGAATTGACTAAAGAAGAGCTTAAGTCAGTGTAATTAATATCTAGCAATAGCTTTCAGTAGCTTAGAGTAAGAAAAAAAATTGTTTATAATGTTTTAAACAAATTAATGAACAGAAGCCATTTTTTGTGATTCGCAATGATTAGTTGTTTGAAATTCACAGTTTTTATATAGAATATGAAAGGAACCCACTAAAAATGTAACGTTAGTGACTCCTAGCTGTAATTTTTTTCCAATAGATGAAAAATTTTTTTATTTTGTAAACAATTTTTATAAACAAATGCACATTTTGACCATTTTTCCAAGAATAGGCTCCATTTTCTTTACGAAATCAACTAAAAATGTATTTCCAATGACTCTTTGCTATAATACTTTACCAACGGATAAGAAAAGTTAATTATTTAAACAATTTTTACAAATAAATGTTCATTTTGGTCACTTTTGCAGGAATAGCATTATTTTTTTCGTGGAGTAAGCTAGAAATGTCTTACCAATGACTCCTTGTTGCGTTGTTTGTCCAATTAACAAGAACTGTTCATTATTTAAACAATATTAATGTAGAAATGCACAGTTAGCCCATTTTTCCATGAAAAGTATTAATTTTCTTTGCGGAATCAACAATAAATGTCTTGCCAATCAATCCTTCTTGTCACATTTTCTTAATCAGGAAAAAGTGTTGATTGTTTAAACAATATTTATGAACAAATTCACAGTTTGACCATGTTTCATGATACATTCTTTTTGCGGATTGGGCTAAAAAAACCAAGGTCATTACATGTATTAATCAAGGGTGTGATGGGTTTTTAGTTATAGTGTTATCAAATTAGGTATTTATTGGCAATAGTATCTTGACAACAACTCCGCAAAAAAATTTATCATGGGAAAATGGTCAAACTGTGAATTTGTTTATAAATATTGTTTAAACAATAAAAACTTTTTCCTGGTTAAGAAAATGTGACAAGAAGGAATAATTGGCAAGACATTTCATGGAAAAATGGTCAAACGGTACATTTCTACATAAATATTGTTTAAATAATAAACAGTTCTTGTTAATTGGACATAAAAGGCAAGAAGGTGTCATTATTAAGACATTTCTAGCTTACTCCACGCAAAAAATAAGGCTATTCCTGCAAAAGTGACCAAAATGTACATTTGCTTATAAAAATTGTTTAAATAATTAACTCTTCTTATCCGTTGGTAAATTATCATAGCAAAGAGTCATTGGAAATACATTTTCAGTTGATTTCGTAAAGAAAATTGGGTCTGTTCTTGGAAAAAAGGTAAAAATGTGCATTTATTTATGAAAATTGTTTAAAAAATTAATATTTTTCATCAATTTGAACAAAATTACAGCTAGGAGTCACTAACTATACATTTTTAGTGGGTTCCGCAACAAAAATTGGCCCTTTTTGTGGAATAATGTTAAAAGTGTGAATTTTTGTATAAATATTGTTTAAATAATCACCAGTTGTTGTTAATTTGAAAAAATGACAGCAAGAAGTCATTGGCGAGACATTTTTGTCGATTCTGCAAAAAAAATTGAGCCTATTCATTTTTACATACGAAAACTGTGTATTTGTTTATAAAAATTGTTTAAATAATGCTGTCAAGCAGCGGATATTTTTAAATAATCATAATTCGGCATACATTTCTCTCATATTCTATATAAAAACTGTAAATTTCAAACAACTTATCATTGCGAATCACAAAAAATGGCTTTTGTTCATTAATTTGTCTAAAACAGTATAAACAATTTTTTTTCTTACTCTAACCTACTGAAAACTATTGCTAGATAGTAATTACACTGACTTAAGCTCTTCTTTAGTCAATTCGCAGATCTCACAAAAAAAGTACATCTGAAAAGTTAGGATAAAAATATTGTTTATTTTGTTGTTAGGTAAAAATTTTTGGTTTATCCAAATCAAAATTCTCGCATCGACTCGATACACCCTAAAGCCTCACGGTCAATTAAAAAAAAACGTCAAAATCGATTGACAATTGGTCTGTAGACAGACTTTTGTCCACAAAAAGTGCTTTTGGCTACACTGTGTGGCGGCTCCACGCGTCCAACGCAAGAACCTCCAGTCATCTGGTGCGCGCGTGTCGCCGTTCGGGTCTTAGCATATCTGGAGTGAAAACTAACATTATTGCGTACTAGTGTTTGTGTTAAAAATATTTAGGGCGTGCCTGTATAAGCAGGGGATGTAATATCTTTCGATATAATCGATATGATATGATATGATCGATATGATATATCAATATAATATCTTTCGTCGTATGTAAGGACGGGCCTTAACACAGGCGCAATATTGTTCTATTCTATTATAATGCAGACCTGGGATCATTTATTTTTGTGAGGGTAAAGTGCGGTTTTTAAAAGATGTTTTTGCAAAGTTTAGCACAAAAGTGACGAATGGTAAGTGTCATATCTAAGCAGCTGACGGACGACAACGCGTACGACTAGTTGAGTTCTGGTACTAAGTAACGAGTGAACCTCACTGATTAAATCTGTTACGGAATTCCGCTAAGTGAACCACTGCAATTTCACTGATTGTCAGTGACACACTTCTGGCTGTTTCAATCAGTGAGATTTCACTAAAAATCAGTGTTTATTTGGAAAAAAGATGTGTATGAGAAGCTACAGATTAATAACCATTTTATTTTTGATTTACCAGCAGGTGGTAACTACTCAATAATGATACAATGAACAAAGTGAGTTATTGCTGTTTAAAATTTATGATCAAAATTTTGTTTGTATGTGTCAAAAATAAGTAAAGTTAGTTCACATCTAGATATAATACTTTATTGATGAACTAGAATAAATCGAGCAATAGTTTATTTGATCTGTATGACTTACAATTTACTATAAATAAATATGGACTCTTCTATACCATAATGTTACACATTTGCGAATGCATTCTATTCTGAAACAATAAAATAATCATTTTTCTAATCATTTGACTATTGCAGGGGTTCCTGGGTTCACACAGGCCCTCCAAGCTTCCATGTATTTGCTTTTTACAAAGTTTTGATGGCTTTGGTTACGAAGTACTAGTACACATCCACTGAAGGCGCCACATTTTCCCTCAACGCAAACCAGTCTGTCGTCATTGACAAGATGCGTACATCCACCGGTCATTTGTGTTCGTTTCATCATTGACAACAGACTTGTTTGTGTTGAGAGAAAATGTGGCGCCCCCAGTGGACGTGCACTGGAACTTCGTACTAAAAGCCATCAACACTTTGTCACAGGCAAATGCAAGGGGGCTTGGAGTGCCTGGGTTCACCTAAAAATAAAATTATAGAAAGCATGTGAAATGTGGATAAATATTAATTTAAACTGAGTGATGGCGTACTGCATGATATTCCCTTCGCGCTCCTCCTTCCTTTTTTTCGTTGAAATTCGAATTTCCTTTCGAAATATAAAACGCAAGATTTAAATTGATATTATATATATATCCTGCAAGTCAGTGGGTAGGGTAATGTTACTTGTATGGGTTAATTATTCGATCTATAGATCTTCTACAAGATAAGAATTAAAATCATCCAAAATTAATAATTGCAATAACTTTTAGCTTATAATTTTTCAGATCCACACAATTTCAAGAGAGAGCCGAAGAAATCAATAGTAAGAGATGATGATGGGCCATATTCTTGTACCACTACTCACATTTCGTCTCACAATAATTCTGATGCCAATATTTTAATTGAATACGACAATGATGAAACCTTGGATATCAAAGAAGAAATCATCCAAAGTATGACTATAGCAGTTCAAATGCCTTAAATAAAATAACAAATAAGTAACTGCATATCAAATTTTGCTAAATTTTCAGTTCCAGAGACAATTACAGTCCAGACACGGAATAAAACAGACGTGTCAAAATTGTGTACCGTACATATAAGAGGAGCTGATATTTTGGCTGCCAAGAACAAACTGCGTACCCATAAGAAGCAGAACATTCCGGAATCAAAACCGGAAAAGAAACATATATGCGAAAAGTGTGCGCGAAGCTATACCCAAGAAAAAGCTTTGAAAATTCACCAAAAATTCGGATGCGGCGTCAGTCCACAGTTCAGGTGCAAATTCTGTAGCAAACGATTTAGACGTAAACGTTACATGATTTGCCACGTGGGTAGAGCACATATTAAAACAAACTTACAGGCATCGGGAACGAAGCATAATTGCGATAAATGCCCTCGAAGTTATGGTTCGACAAGTGCCTTGTATCGACATAAACGTATTGAACATGCAGTAATCAAAACACAATTTATTTGCGACTATTGTGGATACAAAACCAATGAAAAAGTTAGCTTGTCAAGACATATTACTGTACGCCACGTAGAGAGATCAAGATCAAAGTTAAATTGCGACAAATGTTTGCGAAGTTTCACTCGGTTATATGATTTAAAAATACATAAACTTTCGGACCACGCAGCAGTCTCTTGAACTGAGCTAGTGAAATTTTCACTGGTTGAGTCAGTATTTTGAATTGTCACCGGTGAACCTGTGATTTTCTGACTTGGACTGGGTGAACCTGTAAGTGAATCAACTGAAACAGCGTTACTGAATGTACCAGTGACGCCAAATGATAGATTCATCCAGTGACATGGCGGCTCCACGCGTCCAACACTCCAGTCAATGGCTGTGTCAACCAGTAAGATTTCACTGGAAATCAGTGAGATTTCACTGGTTAATTTCAAGAGAGCAGTCAAACCGAAGTTTACTTCCGGTTTTTTGCATATATAAAAAATCGGGAATGAAGCCTATCAAAATACAATACTTTATTTATGAACTTTAAAGAAGCGAGTAATACGTAATATGATCTTTATGATTTACTATTTACTATAAAGAATTGTGACATTTTCAATATTATAATATTATAAGTTGACGAATGTATTCCTATCTGAGACAACAAAATAATAATATTTCTATTATTTAGATACTTTCTTTCACCTAAATATCTTAGTTTACTTTTAGTTATATGATACTTTTATGATTGTCGATCTTCTTAATCATGTAAATAGTGCAGGGGTTCATCAAAAAACAATATTACAGACATATAAGCGTATGAATTTTTTTCATTTTATAGCAATGCAAAATGAACATTACACATTGTATTTTGCCAATGCAAGAATGTTTAAAGGAACAACTAATAACGAGAAAACGAAAAGTTTCCACATATAAAATATTAAATAGGGTTTGTGGCAGATGGACAATTTTAAATTGCTATATTTATGACATTCTTCTAATCTGAATACTACATTCTTTTATAATGTAAATTCTCTCCAAGTAAAATATTGTTTGCTATAGGTAATTACTGTCAACTGAGTTAAGGTATACTGCATGATCTTCTCTTTGTTCTCGTCCTATCTCTTTTCTTTGGGTCGAAATTCGAATTTACTTTAGAAATATAAAATAAGAGAATTAAATTTATAAAATTTCTATTTGTAACTTTTACGTCATACTTTGCTAGATCAACAGAATTCCAAGACTGAACCGAAGAAATCAACAGAAAGACCAGATGGTGGGCCATACTCTTGCACAAATATAAACATTTCTACTGGCAATAATTCTGCTGGCAAGATTTTAATTCAATACGACATTGATGAAACTTTGGATATCAAGGAAGAAATTATTCAAGGTATGCGAATTGAAATTAAAATACCGTCAATAAAACTATAAATAAGAATTATCTATTAAATTTTGTTAAATTTTCAGATCCAGAGTCAATTACAGACCAGAAACATAATAAAACACATGAGTCGAAATTCTGTAATGTAGAGATAAGAAGAGATGTGATTTTGGCTGCTAAGCACAAACTGCGGACCCCGAAAAAGCAGAAAATCCAGAAATCAAAACAGGAAAAGAAGTACACATGCAAAAATTGTGCGCGAAGCTATACCCGGAGACAAGATTTGCTTAGTCATAAAAAGTGCGAATGTGACTTCAATCCACAGTTCTTATGTAAATTCTGCAGCAAACCATTCGCACATAAAAGTAGCATGATTCGCCACGTGGATCGTGTATATATTGAAACAAATTTACAGGCATCGGGAAGAAGAAATTATTGCGTGAAATGCCGTCGAAGTTATAATTCGTCAAGTGCTTTATGTCAACATAAACGTTTAGAACATGCAGTAGTCAAACCACAATTTTTTTGCGATTTTTGCGGATATGAAGCAAATAGGAAAACAGATTTGTCAAAACACATTTACTTATTTCACTTAGAAACATCGAAACAAAGGCATAATTGCGACAAATGTTAGCGAAGTTATGCTACTAGATGTGGTTTAAACCTTCATAAACGTTTAGAACATGCAGCAATCAAACCACAATTTATTTGCGATTTTTGCGGATATAAATCAAAACTGAAAAGAAGCTTGTCAACACACATTACTTTACGCCACTTACATATATCGAGATCAAGGTATCAATGTGAAAATGTGCTCGAAGTTATGCTACTAGAAGTAGTCTAAACTGCCATAAACGTTTAGAACATGCAGCAATCAAACCACAATTCTTTTGCGATTTTTGCGGATATAAATCAAATATGAAAAGCAGCTTGGTAATACACATGACTTTACGCCACTCACAGACATCGAAATCCACTTATAAATGCGACGAATGTTCTCGAAGTTATGTTACTAGAGGTGGTTTAAACCATCACAAACGTTTAGTACATGCAAGATTCAAACCACAATTTACTTGAGATTGTTGCGGGTATGAAGCAAATAATGAACATAACTTGTTAAGACATATCACTTCATGTCATATGAAATAATAATAACGTACATTAAGCTTTAGGGTATATGGAATGTTGGTCGAAAAAATTCATTATTTTACAACATCTCAAGTAGATAAGCAACAAATTGAGAAAACTCTCTTCTGCATCACATTAAATTGCTGTATACCTTATATTATTTTTCGTGAAAATCACTACATAATACTATATTTTACTTGTTGATGGTTCCAAAAGAGTAAATTTACTCTTCATCGATATCGACATAAATGACTTTTCTCAAGTGTTTATTTGCTATTTTACGTTTTGTTTACACTGGAACCTGGATTGAGTTACGGCTTCCGGCATGACTCGCACTGTCCTTGATGCTATTTCCAGAGCCTTCAAGCTTGAAGAGTCGGGGCCGTGTGAACCATCTCCAATCGGAATACATAATATTACGTACAAGACACGCGAGAATACCCGCGCACTGCGCCTTCATCGCTACGCTGCTGGTGGTCTCGCAGGGCTGAGCAAGCCTCTTTCGACATCGCGGACTCCTTTCTCACCACGAAACTTCGGGGTAAGTTTAAGTGAAGTACATTACTGTACTTCACTTAAAGACATCGAAACAAAGGCATCATTGCGATCAATGTTCTCGAAGTTATGCCTGGTTAGTTTCTTCAAATCGACATAAACGTTTAGAACATACATCAGTCAAACCACAATTTAGGGACCATCC
This sequence comes from Andricus curvator, assembly GCA_932195095.1. Lineage (NCBI taxonomy): Eukaryota > Metazoa > Arthropoda > Insecta > Hymenoptera > Cynipidae > Andricus > Andricus curvator. The sequence goes on from CAKNYM010019101.1 coordinate 27,150, forward strand.
ATAAATCACGTGATCGGGTTTTCACTAAATTTCGACCCCCCCCCCCCTCCCCCCCGTGACTGTCCGTGATATTATTGCTGAACCCCCCTCTATTATAACCGGACTTTTTTTCAAAATGACGAAACTTTATATAACATGACAGGGAACATTAAAAAGGATTTTTGAAGACTGTTAATTGCGAATTCTATTGATTTGAATAACGTAAAAAAATATATAGCTTTACAAACTGAAGTATTCTTTTATAAAATTCTATGTATTATGCGTTGATAACATCGGATAGCATTAGGTATTTCATGTTTAGTGGGGGAAATCCAAGATGTCTACACGCCGAGGGCCAAACAATAATACTGAGTGCATGGGAAAAAACTTTATTTTTTTAATAACTTGGAAAAAAATGAAAATATAAATATTTTTTATATAAATATATATATAAAATAATATATATATAAATATATATAAATATTTTTTATATAAATATAAAATAAGAAAATCGAACATTTCTTTGTAATTTTTTCATTAATCATTTGAACAACTTTTGAAAAATAAAAAATAATATCTAAATGCATTCATAGTGAAAAATTCTTTTCAGCCAAGTTAGCATAAAAAAGCTTTAAGAATTCAGAAAACACACATAAAGAACAAGTGAAATGAATTCGGATATGAACAATGCTACAAAAATTGAAATGATTTCTGTTTTCTCAACAACAACAAATATTTTCAAACTAATACTTCAAGACTTAAAATGAATTTTAGAGTATTAAAAACTACCTCTATCCAACTCAATAATTTAATTAATTAAATTTACTGACTTTTGTTAAATGAAATTATATGCAAATTATGTAATTTGTTACATAAGAAGGTTAATTAGTTAGAAATTGTGTTTCTTACAAACTTTTTTGAAAATAAATTTTTAATTAAAAACGTCACGTGATCGGCTTAACTCCCCCTCCCCAGTGATTTTCCGTGAGATTTCTGCTACCCTCCACACCCTTTCCGAAAAACGTGATTTATGGACGTCCTCTTACTTGCAATTATTGCGGGCATAAGGCGAATAATAAATATAATTTGTCAAGACACATGTCTTCATTTCACTCACAGACATCGACATCAAGCCACAAATGTAAAAAGTGCTCTCGAAGTTATGCTACTAAAAGTGGTTTAAACTTTAAACCACTTTTAGTAGCATAACTATTTAAACTTTAAAGCATCATAAAAGTTAGTTCACATCCAGATATAATACTTTAATAATGAACCAGAATTAATTGAGCAAAATTTTATTTGATTTGTATGACTTACTATTTCCTATCAAGAAATATGGCATTTTCTATGTTATAAATAATACATACTGACGAATGTATTCTATTCTGAGACAATAAAATAATCATTTTTCCAAGATGATGCTTTTTGTGATTGACTTTGATTGTGATTTTCCTAGTGCAGGGGTTTACCTGGAAATAAAACTATAGAAATTGAAGCGTGTGAAATGTTTAAATAAACCAAATAAAATTTTGATTTGATATATTTATGAAATTTGTTTATTCTAAATACTACATTTTTTATAATGTAAATTCTTTCCAAGTAGAATATATGCATAGTTTTCTCTGGATAATTACTTTTAACTTAGTCAAGGTGTACTGCATGATCTGTTCTTTGGGCTCGTCCTATCTTTCTTTTTGCGTGAAAATTCGAATTTCCTTTAGAAATAGGAATTAAAACAATTAAATTTATAAAATTGCTATTTGTAACTTTCACGTTATAATTTGCCAGATCAACAGAATTGCGAGACTGAATCGAAGAACTCAACAGAAAGACCAGATGGTGGGCAATATTCTTGTACAAGTACTAACATTTTTACTGGCAATAATCCTGCTACGAAAACTTTATTCGAGTACGATTATGATGAAATTCTGGATATCAAGGAAGAAATCATCCAAGGTATAACTACTGAAATTAAAATATCTGAAATAAAACTATATGAAATCAATCGCATATTACATTTTGTCAAATTTTCAGATCCAGAGACAATTACAGACCAGATTTCGTATGAAACACATGATTCAAAAATCTGTAACTTAGATATAAGAAGCGATGAGATTTTGGCTGTTAAGCACAAACTGCTGACCCTAAATAATCAGGAAATCCAGGAATCAAAACAGGAGAAGAAGTATACGTGCGAAAAATGTGGCCGCAGATATAAATGGAAAAATAATTTGACTCGCCATCTAAAATACGAATGCGACATCGAGCCACAGTTTATATGTAAATTCTGCAGCAAACGATTTGCACATAAAAAAGACATGATTTTCCACGCTGATTTTGTACATATTGAAAAAAACTTTCAGACATCGGGAAGGAGGCATAATTGCGAAAAATGCCCTCGAAAGTATAGTTCGTCAAGTGCTCTAAATCAACATAAACGTTTAGAACATGCCACAGTCAAACCACAATTTTTTTGCGATTTCTGTGGATATGAAACGAATCGAAAACCATATTTGTCAAAACACATTAATGTACTTCACTTAAAGACATCGAAACAAAGGCATAATTGCGACAAATGTTCTCGAAGTTATACTTGGTTAAGTGCATTACATCGACATAAACGGCTAGGCCACACAGCAGTTAAAACGCCATTTACTTGCGATTATTGCGGGCGTGAAGCGAATAATAAATATAATTTGTCAAGGCACATATCTTCATGCCACTCACAGACATCGACACGAAGTTATAAATGTAAAAAGTGTTCTCGATGTTATGCTAATAGAAGAGGTTTAAACAATCATAAACGTTTAGAACATGGAGCAATCAAACGTCAATTTATTTGCGATTTGTGCGGATATGTATCAAATCTGAAAGTAAGCTTGTTAAAACACATTACTCTGCGCCACTGGCAGATATCGAAATCAAGGCATCAATGTGAAAAATGTGCTCGAAGTTATGCTACTAGAAGTTGCTTAAACCATCATAAACGTTTAGAACATGCAGCAGTCAAACCACAATTTACTTGCGATTATTGCGGACATAAAACTAATTTGAAAACTAGCTTGTCAGTACACATGTTTTCACGCCACTCACAGACATTGAAATCCGGTTATAAATGCGACGAATGTCCTCGAAGTTACGCATGGTTAAGTGCTTTACGTCGACACAAACGTGCAGCACATGCAACAATCAAATCATAATTTACTTGCGATTCTTAAGGACATAAATAAAATTACCATTTTATTTCCGATTTACTAGCAGGTGTTAACTACGCAATAATAATATCGAAGAAAGTGAGTTATGGCTGTTTAACTTTTATCATAAAAATTTCGTTTGTGTGTGTCAAAAATAAGTAAAGTTAGTTCACATCTAGCTATAATACTTTATTAATGAACTAGGATACATTGAGCGCAATTTTATTTGATTTGTAGGACTTACTGTTTCCTATAATGAAATATGGCATTTTCTATGCTATAATATTACACATTGACGAATGTATTCTATTCTGAGGCAATAAAATAATCATTTTTCCAAGATGATGCTTTTTGTGATTGACGATTTTCTTAATCATTTTGCTAGTGCAAGGGTTCACCTGGAAAAAAAACTATAGAAATTTAAGCGTGTGAAATGTTTAATAAAAAAAATGTCATTGATATATTTATGACATTCTTTTATTTTAAATACTACATTCTTTTATAATATAAATTCTGTCCAAGTAGAATCTATATAGTTTGCTGTGGATATTTGCTTTAAATTGAAGCAATCCGTACTGCATGATCTTTCCTTTGTGCTCGTCCTATATTTTTTTTGTAGAAATTCGAATTTCCTTCAGAAATAGGAAACAAAAAATTTTAATTTATGTTAATATGTGTCCTGAAAGCTACAGGGTATTGTTAAAATCATCAAAAATTACTACCTTCAATAAGTTTCACCTTATAATTTTTTAGATCAACACAAATGTAAGAGAGAGTCGAAGAAATTAATAGTAACAGATGATGATGGGCGATATTCTTGTACCGCTACTCACATTTCCTCTCACAATAATTCTGATGTCAAGACTCTAATTGAATACGACATTGATGACACTTTGGATATCAAGGAAGAAATCATTCAAGGTATGACTATTCCAATGAAAATACCTTAAATAAAAGTATAAATAAGCAAATGCATATTAAATTTGATTTAATTTTCAGTTCCGGAGACAATTACAATCCATAAAGGGAATAAAACAAATAAGTCAACATTTTGTACCGTATATGTAAGAGAACATGATATTTTGGCCCTCAAGCCTAAACTACGTCCCCATAAGAAGCTGAAAATTCAGGAATCACAACCGGAAAAGAAATACACTTGCGAAAAGTGTGCACGAAGCTATACCAGGAAAAAAGCTTTGGGTTATCATAAAAAATTCGAATGCGACGTTATGCCACAGTTCAGTTGTAAATTATGCGCAAGAAAATTTAAACGAAAAAGTAGCATGATTAGGCACGTGGATCTTATACATTTTAAGATAAACTCACAGGTAATGCGAGCGAGGCATACATGCGATAAATGTTCTCGAAGTTACGCTTGTTTAGGTCATTTAAACCGACATAAACATTTAGGCCACGCAGCAGTACAACCAGAATTTATTTGTGACTATTGTGGCTACAAAACGAATATGAAATGTAGCTTGTCAAGGCACATTACTTCACTTCACTTACACACAACGAAATCATGGCTTCAGTGCAACAAATGTTCGCGAAGTTATACTTGGTTAAGTGCTTTAAATCGACACCAGCAATTGGAACATGCAGAAGTCAAACCACAATTTATTTGCAATTATTGCGGATTTAAAACGAATGTAAAAAGGACCTTGGCTGATCACATTTCTGCACGCCACACGCAGAGATCGGAATTGAGGTATTCTTGCGACAAATGTGCTCGAAGTTACGCTTGGTCAAGTCATTTGTATCGACACAAACGTTTAGAACACGCGGCAGTCAAACCACAATTCATTTGCAATTTTTGCGGATATAAAACGAATTTGAAAAGGTCATTGGCAGAACACGTGACAGCACTTCATTTACAGACATCGAAACAAAGGCATTATTGCGACAAATGTTCGCGAAGTTATTCTTGGTTAAGTGCTTTAAATCGACACAAACGTGCAGACCACGCAGGAATCAAACCAGAATTTACTTGCGATTATTGCGGTCATAAATCGAATAAGAAATATAGCTTGTCAAGACACATTATTTCACGCCATTCGAAATAATAACGTACAGAAAACTTTAAACTTTAGGAAATTTATAATATTGGTTGAAAAAACACTATATTTTACAACTTCTCAAATAATTCAGAAATAAACTGAGAAAACTCTTATTTGCATCACATTGAATGATTGTATACCTCAAATTACTTTCTGCGAAAATCCTTTATAATACTCATTTTTACTTATTGAAGATACGAATGAGTAAATTTACTCTCCATCGATAACGGCATGAATTAATTTGTTTAAAATGTATAATTTTTCATCAGGGAACGTACATATATTACCTAACGCTGTTTTTTGTATTGTTTAAACAAATATGAAAATAAAGTAGCCGTTTAGTCAAAAAGAAAACAACGATATAAAAAAAACAGAAAAAGACGGTACGTCATATTTGTACGATCCCTTATATGTTTTGTTTTGGAAAAAATATGTGTAAATTTAGTTAATATCTAGATATAAAACTTTATTTAAAAACTATGAAGAATCGAGCAATACCTTATTTGATCGGTATGATTTATTATTTACTGTAAAGAATTATGGCATATTCTACATCGAAAAATTACAAAATTCCTTGAAATCTTTGAAATCCCTGTAAAATCCATTGAAATCTTTAAAATCCATGGGAATCTTTAAAAATCTCTTGTAATCTCTCAAAATGTCTTCAAATCATTGAAATCTTTCAGAAGCCATTAAAATTCCTAGAAATGCCTCAAATTCCTTTATAATATTCGGGAATCCTTTGAAAATCTTCTCTAAATCTCTTTAAATCCGTTAAAATTTCTTCAAATCTTTGCAAATCTTTTAAAATCTCATAAAAGTCTTAAAATCCCGTTAAAGCTTGGAAATCCCATTAAAATCTCCTGGCATCTTTCAAAATTTGGAAAAACACTTCGATATTTCTTGAAATCCTGTGAAATCTCGTTTCTTCTTTTAAAATATTTCGAAATGTCATAAAATCAAGAATCTGTAATCTATTTGAATTTTCTGAAATTTCGTTTACAGTGGAAATAATTGATATATTTTTAATATATTGAGTAAAAAGGATTGAATCCTACTAAGAGGAGAGGGGGTCACAAAAATCTAATGAATCATAACAATAGGGGCGTGGGCCTAAAATTTCGAAAATTATCCTTACGTAATTAATGGACGCTCCCTTCGCGAAAATTTAAAACGTAAGGAATGAACTTCGGTCAATTATTTGAGATATAATTCGTATACTAGATTCATAGTGTTTTCCAATTAATTCTTATACAAATTGTAGATTATAATAATTATTATAAAATGATGCGTGCAGGATATCGCTTTTTATAATTAATTTAGGTGTTTTGTTTATGATTTAAATTAAATATAGGTTTAGTCATTTTATTTCACGTGGAACAATGAAATTAAGATAGAATGAATCTAAAATAAAAATGATCAAATAAGGTAATTCTTACGAATTTAATATGATTCTGAAAAATAGGAAAATTTAAACGCATAACTTGGCATAAAAATTAAAGGACAATTGTCAGTAATGTTAAGTAATGAGTGATGTTATGTTAGAATGATAAAAGTTATAATTTTAGAAGGAAAATTTCTCTACTGTAAGACCATACACATTTGATTTATAATAAAAGGAGCCAGTAAAAAAAATATTTTATCATTTTCTTTTTCTGTGGTAGTTTGTAAGTTGTCAAAAAATGTAGTATTCGGTCTTTTAATGCATCTAAAAATATGAATGATTAAAATACCGTGGGCTATGAAATTTTAAAGAAGCAGAATCTTGCCTGGTTGGAGTGTTATAAGGTTAAATTTTTCTTTTTTTATACTGCCTTATTTTAAAATAAGTAAAACTAACTTGATATTTTTCGTGTCCACAGGTATCATCTTCATTTCACATTCAGATGGGATGGATCCTCTGCAGCTTGATTTCTGTTTAAAGAAAAATAATATTCAGAGTGGGGATATCATTTTTTTTAACGCAAAGATGCATTGTTATCAGTGTCCTAAATGCAATTATAGTTACATAAACATAAAAACAGAAAGAGGTCATTTAGAATACGATTGTGGAATTGCCAAGATTTGCGTGTCTATATTGCAGTAAAAAGAAAAAGCTCTTTAAATGCTTACAAACATATTGGATCGATGCATTGTAGTTATCCTGTAAATGTTATTAAAAAATACTAATTAATCTTTCTATAGTGTATAAAATGCGTGAGAATAGGAACTAGGATTTTATAATCGCAACAAAATCGGACAACAAATATGATAATTATACAGCAGATGATATTTTGGCTGTTAAATACAAACTGCGGGCCTCAGGAGAAGCCGGAAATTCAGGAATCGAAAGAGGAAATAAAGTACGCATGTAAAAACTGTGCCTGCAGAATATATTGTACTTTGGGTAGTTTTTGTTAACTAAGTCAAGTCTACTGCATGCTTTTCTCTTTGGGTTCGTCCTATCTTCTTTTTTGAGAGGAAATTCGACTTTTCTTTAGAAATAGGAAACGAAAGATGTGAATTTATAAAATATGTCCTCAAAGCCATTGGGTAGCGTAATGCGATTATGCATGGTTTATTAATTGAATCTATACCTGCTGCAAGATCAGGATTAAGATCATCGGAAATTGCTATTGCTAAATTTTGCGCTATAATTTTCTAGATCTACATACCAAAAGTGGGTCAAAGAAATCAACTGGAAGACCAGATGGTGGGTCTTATTCTTGTTCAACTACTCATATTTCATCTGGCAATAAATCTGCTGCCAAGACTTCAATTGAATACGCCATTGATGACACTTTGGAAATCAAGGAAGAATTCATCGATGGTATGACTATTTTAAATAAAATATCCTTAATGAAACTATGGGAAAGCAGTTGCATATTACATTTTGTTAAATTTTCAGATCCAGAGAAGATCACAGTCCAGAAATGGAACAAAACATGTGAGTCAAGATTGTGTACCGTAGATATAAAAGAAGATGAGATTCTGGCTTCTAAGCCCAAACTGGAGCTCCAAAATAAGCAGGAAATTCAGAAAACCAAACAGGAAATGAAGTACACATGCAAAAAGTGTGCGCAAAGCTTTACAAGTAAAAGATATTTGATTTCTCATAAAAAATCCGGATGCGGCGCCGTGCCGCCGTTTAATTGTGAATTCTGCGGTAAACTATTTAAACGGAAATATGATATGAATGTCCATGTAAATCGCGTGCATCACACATCAAGCGCAAAGAAGTCGATATTAATACATAAATGCGACGAATGTTCTCGAAGTTACACTTTACTAACTTCATTAAATCAGCATAAACGTTTTAAACACGCAGGACTCAAACCACAATTTTTTTGCGATTTTTGCGAATATAAATCGCAAAGAAGAGGTGACATGGCAAAACACGTATTTTCACGCCACTCACAGAGATCGGACACGAGGTATTCTTGCGACAAATGTCCTCGAAGTTACGCTTGGCCAAGTCATTTGTATCGACACAAACGTTTAGAACATGCGAAAGTCAAACCACAATTTATTTGCAATTTTTGCGAATATAAATCGCAAAGAAAATGTGATTTGGCAAAACACTTATCTTCACGCCACTCACAGACACCGAAATCCAGGCTTAAATGCAACAAATGTTCGCGAAGTTATGCCAGTATGGCTGGTTTATACACACATAAACGTTTAGTACATGCAAAAATCAAACCATTATTTACTTGCGATTTTTGCGGACTTAACACGAATCAGAAATCAATCTTGTCAAGACACATGATTCGACGCCACCTGAAATAATAATAACGTACATGAAACATTAAAATTGAGGAAATTTCTAATATTGGTTTTAAAAAATCTTTGTTTTATAACATCTTAAGTAGTTCGGCAATAAATTGAGAAAAATGTTTGGTATTACATTATGCGGTTGTTTCCCTTCAATTACTTTTTGTGAAAATCCTTTCATAATACTTAATTTCAGTTTTTGAAGGTTCCGGAAGAGTAAATATACTTTCCATCGATGTCAACATGAATGACTTCTCTTAAATGTAGAATTTGTTATTATTCTTTTTGTTTATTTGTAAGAAATATGTGTATGAGAAGTTATCTGAAGAATTTTGTCTACGGTTAAATAATTTTGATGAAAATCTTAGTATCTGTTCTCTTATATGTTGACAGAAAAATCCTAAAATATTGTTTGAAAAATTCAAAAAGCTTAAGAGATATTCAAAATTGAATATGATTGTTCTTTTTTTAACTTTCATAACTTTGGTGATTTTAAGGATATTAAAATGTTGTTTATTCATAATGAGAGGTAGTTTTAAAGAAATATTTTGTTATATTTTGTTATAGATAGCTTACAATGTCCTCTAAAAGCCCCGTAAATATAAAAATAGGATCTCAAAACTGCGTCTTATCATAAATAATAAAAAAAAATACATTTCAGTATTAATAAAATTGCCAAAGTTATAACAGTTAAAAAAAGGACCAACATTTTCAATGTTGAATATCTCCTAAGTTTTTTGAATTTTTCAAAAGTTACTCGAGGGTTTTTCTTTCAATGTCTAAGAGAATGGAGACCAGAATTTTTATCAAAATTACTAACAATATAGTTAGAGTGCAAAACTTCCCAAAAACAGGGATTTTCGGCCTTCTTTTTCAAACGTCGACTTTCACCTGTTCCCGGAAAGCAGTCGACATTAGGAAAAATCCGAAAAAATGCACAGACATTCTTTCAACAGTCTTCAATGCAATTTTTCGAAATTCTGAAATATTCAATAATTTACTTTTTACGGGGATTTATTTACAAATACTTTGTTTTGAGAACGAAGGAAGATAAAAATCCGTTTAATTGCTCTACATTTGCAGGCTTGTGACGCGAGTGCAGTGCAATAATTAAATTTACGATAAAATCATTGTTACGTAAGAAATATCATTTTGAATATTTCTGACTTTAATCAGTGTTGGCGCGTGGTGTTGCACAGCAGGACAAGTAGTCAGAAAAAAGTATCCTTTCAATGATTAAGCATTTGTAAATAAATCCTTGTAAAAAGTAAATTATTAAATACTTTATTTATGAATGATAAAGAATCAAGTAATTCTTCATATGGTTTGTATGATTTATTATTTACTATAAAGAATAATAGCATTTTCTATACTATAGGATTATAATATTAACGAATGCATTCTATTCTGAGACAATAAAATAATTATTTGTGTAAGATTTTGATACTTCCTTTCAACTTAATATCTTAACTAAATTTTTGCAGTATGATGCTTTTGTAATTGTAAATCTTCTTAATCATGTAAATAGTGCAGACGTTTACCTAAAAATAAAATCACAGAAACTTAAGCTTTGAAATGTTTAAATAAATTATAAAATTATAAAATGACAATTACAAATTGTATTCTTTCAGGTCGAGGGAGTTGTTCCGAACACAAATAGTTATGAGATAAAAATAAGTTTTTGGATTTAAAATATTAAATTTCGGTTTATGGCTGATAGAAAATTTTAAGTTCGTATATGTATGACATTTTTTTAATTGTACTACACTCTCTCGTATTGTAAATTCTGTCCAAGTAGAATATACTCTGCTCTGGGTAATTACTGGTAATTGAGTCAGGGTGTACTACATGGTCTTCTCTTTGTGCCAGTCCTATCTCCTTTTTTAGAGGAAATTCGAATTTACTTTAGGAATAGGAAACGAAAGATTTCAATTGATATTACATATACATGTCCTGAAAGCCATTAGGAGTGCAATACTATGTGTATTGTTTATTAATTCAGTCTATATCAGCTACAGGACAAGTATTAAAATCATCGAAAATTACTGTAATTGCAATAACTTTCACCTTGTAATTTTTAGATCAAAATAATTTCAAGAGAGAGCGATATTCTTGTAACACTTCTCACGTTTTTTCTGCCAATAATTCTGGTGCCAACACTTTAATTGAATACGACATTAATGAAACTTTGGATATCAAGGAAGAAATCATCCAAGGTATGACCATTGCAATTAAAATACCTCAAATGAAACTATGTATAAGCAATTGCAAATTACATTTGGTTAAATTTTCAGTTCCGGAGACAGTTTCAGTCCAGAAGCGGAACAAAACAGGCGAATCAAAAGTGTATACCGTAGGGATGAGAAGAGCTGATATTTTTACATTCCGGAATCAAAACCGGAAAAGAAATACACATGCGAAAAGTGTTCGCGAAGCTATACCCAAAATTTGTTGAGTCATCAAAAATTCGAATGCCACGTCAATCCTCAGTTTAGATGTAAATTCTGCAGCAAACGATTTGCACGTAAATTTTGTATGATTCGCCGCATGCGTCAAGTACATATTAAAATAAACTTACAGGCATCGGGAACGAGGCATTATTGCGAAAAATGTTCTGGAAGTTATAGGTCGTTAAGTGGGTTAAAGCTACATAAATGTTCAGAACCCGCAGCTGTCGAACAACAATTATTTTGCGATTTCTGCGGATATCAATCGCAAATGTTCGCGCAGTTACACTCGCATAAATTCTTTATATCGACATAAACGCTTAGAACACGAGGAAGTCAAACCACAATTTACTTGCGATTTTTGCGGTTTTAAAGCGAATGTTGAACAAAACTGTCAAGGCACACTACTTGACGCCATCTCAAATAATAATAACGTACGTAGAACATAACATTTAGGAAATTTTTTATATTGGTTAAAAACAATCATTATTTCACAGCATATACTTAATTTTTTCACACATATACTTAAAATTACTTTTTGTGCAAATCCATTCATAATACTCAATTTTACTTTTTGAAGGTTCTGAAAGAGCAAATTCACCCTCCATCGATGTCGACATAAATAACTTTCCTTAAATAAATAATTTGTTATATTATACGTTTTGTTCATTTGGAAGAAATATGTGTATGAGATGTTATAGATTGATGACCATTTCTTTTTCGATATAATAGAATGTGTTAACTACTATGATGTTAACTTTTATGATGAAAATTTTCTTTGTGCGTGTGTCACAAATAAGTAAGATTAGTCAACATCACTGCATGATCTTCTCTTTGTGCTCGTCCTATCCTTTTTTTATGGAACTTAGAATTTCCCTTAGAAATTTTAAATGAAAGACTTCAATTTATAAAATTGCTATTTCTAACTTTCACTTTTCAATTTTCTAGATCAACAGAATACCAAGAAATATTCGAAGAAATCAATACAAAGACAAGATGGTGGGCCATATTATTGCACAACTATTAATATTTCTTCTGGCAATAATTCTGGGGCCAAGACTTTAGTCGAATACGATAATGATGATACTTTGGAAATCAAGGAAGAAATAGTCCAAGGTATGACTATTGAAATTAAAGTATCTGGAATAAGACTATGGAAAAGCAAACGCATACTACATTTTGTTAAATTTTTAGGTCCAGAGTCAATTATAGTCCAGAAACATAATGAAACATGTCAGTCAAAATTTCGTACCGTATATATACAAGAGGATGATACTTTGGATGTTGAGCTCAAACCGCAGACCATAAAGAAGCAGAAAATTCAGGAATCAACACAGGAAATGAAGTACACATGCGGAAAGTGTGCGCGCGTATATAAATGGAGAAAGCATTTGAATCACCATCTAAAATACGAATGCGGCGTTATTCTACAGTTTGCATGTCAATTCTGCAGCAAACAATTTAAACAGAAAAGTAGCTTGAGTAGGCACGTGGCTCAAGTACATATTAAAACAAACTTCCAGGCATCGAGAAAGAGGCATATTTGCGAAAAATGTTCTCGAATTTATCGTTCGTTAAGTGCCTTGCGTCGACATAAAAGTTTAGAACACGCAGCAGTCAAGCCACAATTTATTTGCGATATTTGTGATTATATAGCAAAAGAAAAATGTAACTTGTCAAGACATATGACTTCACTTCATTAAGAGATATCGAAATAAAGACATAATTGCGACAAATTTTTGTTCAGTTATACTTGTCTAAGTAGTTTAAATCAACATAAACGTTTAGATTATGCAATAATCAATCCACAATTATTTTGCGATTTTTATGGACATAAATCAAATAACCATTTTATCTTGGATTCACCAGAAGCAGTTAATTACTCAATAATTATATTGAAGAAAGTAGGTTATAGCTGTATTAATTATATGATGGACATTTTGTTTCTGTGTGTCAAAAATAAATAAAGTTAGTTAAGATCTAGATATAATAATTTATTTATGACCTATAAAGTATCGAGCAATACTTTATTTAATCTGTATGATTTATTATTTACTAATAAAGAATTATGACATTTTCTGTGCTATAATATTATACATCAACGAATCTATTCTATTCTGAGAAAATAAAATATTCATTTGCTCAAGATTTAGATACTTAGTTTTAACTTAATATCTGAGTTACATTTTTGGTGCATGATGCTTTTGTGATAGTCGACATTCTTAATCATATAAATAGTGCACGGGTCACCTAGAAATAAAGTTACAGAAATATGAACGTCTGAATTTTTTAAATTTTATAACATTGCAAAGTGGAAATTGCACATCTTATTTTTTCATGGCATGTAAGTTCACCGAAAACAGCTAGTTGCGAGAAAACGAGATGTTTCTGGATATAAAATATCAAACTAGAATTTATGGTCGATAACAAATTTTCATGTTGTTATATGTATGGCATTTTTTTAATCTCAATACTACATTCATTTGTACTGTAAGTTCTGTCCAATTAGAATATAGTATGCTGTGGGTAATGAATGTTAATTGACTGAAGGTGTCTGCATGATCTTCCCTTTGTGCTCGTCCTATCTTTCTTTTTGGTTGGAAATTCGAATTTCCTTTAAAAATGAAAAACGAAATATTTAAATTTATAAAATTGCTATTTGTAACCTTCACTTTTTAATTTTCTAGATCCACAGAAATCCAATACTGATTCGAAAAAATCAACAGAAATACCAGATGGTGGGCTATATTCTTGTACAACTACTCACATCTCTTCTGGCAATAAGTCTGGTGCCAAGACTTTAATCGAATACGACTATGATGACCCTTTGGAAATCAAGGAAGAATTCATCCAAGGTATGTCTATTTTAATTAAAATATCCTTAATGGAACTTTAAAGAAGCAACTGCATATTACATTTTGTCAAATTTTCAGATTCAGGAACAAGTACAGTCCATAAAGAGAATAAACCAAATAAGTCAACATTTTGTACCGTATATCTAAAAGAAGATGATATTTTGGAGGAGATTAAGCCCAAACCGCAGATCACAAAGAAACCGAAAATTCAGAAATCAGAACAGGAAAAGAAGCACACATGCGAAAAGTGTGCCCGCAGCTATAAACAGAAAAGTCATTTGAATCAACATTTAAAATACGAATGCGATGGCAGGCTACATTTCGAATGTAAATTCTGCGAAAAACAATTTAAACGGAAAGGTGACTTGAGTAGGCACTTGCGTCAAGTACATACCAAGCCAAACTTACAGACATCGAAATCAAGGCATGATTGTAAAAAATGTGCGCGAAGTTACACTTCGTTAGGTGACTTGAATCGACATAAACAGGTAGAACATGCACCAGTCAGACGACAATTATTTTGCGATATTTGCGGATATAAAACGAACATGAAAGGTAACTTGGCAGACCACATTACTGTTCGCCACTTACAGACATCGAAACCAAGTTATGACTGCGACAAATGTTCTCGAAGTTACATTTGGCCAAGTGATTTAAATCGACACAAACGTTTAAACCATGCAAAAACCAAACCATAATTATTTTGAGATTTTTTTGCGGATATAACATAGCTTCACTCCACGCATATACATTGAAATGCGCTACGAATGCTCTCGAAGCTACACTGAGAGACTTTTTGTTAGAATAAATCATAAAAATGAATGAGAATTTAGTATAATATCGTTCCAAAATAGGGAAAACAGGGTTTGCGTATCAAAAATTAATATAGTGGTTTTGAGCCGGCAGAATTAATATTTTTGTTTGAACAAATGGAAAGAATGTTGGATTAACTCTTATAAAACTTGCGAGAATTTAAAATTCACTATATCAAAGTTGGCAAGCGAAATTAAAACGATAGTAATACAATTTATTCGAAAGAGTGAAAACATCTTTTGAAGTTGCCATACAAAGCATATGAGAATCTCAAACGACTATATGAAAAATAACTCCCTCCACCAAAAGATTCAACCTTCAGAAGGAGGAACTAAATACACAAACTAAATACAATTATATACGGAAACACGCGTACAATTATAATTTGTATTATTATATACTTATTTTGTTCACTACATACATAATCGCACGCTTAATCGCTATGAAAAATCGGAATCGCTGCGGCGAGATTCGAACCTAACTTACCCGAAGCACTAACGCATTTTATTCCTAACAACTAAACCCCACGGCTAACTTATATTATGGAATATTTGGCAAAAATTTCGGCAAAGCTGCGTCGCTTGACAATTCAGGGCAGTATGAAAAATATCTGGGCCCTGTTTCACGAGTGATTTGTTGCTTCAAAAATTTGGTTAATAGATAGGTTAAACATTTTATCACTTTCAATGATTGAATTGATTTTTTATAAAATACATTTTTTTAAA
>CAKNYM010019102.1:448-13740 GCA_932195095.1 Andricus curvator
GTCGGTATTCTACCAGTAATGACAGTCAGTACTGGGCCAGTTGTAAACCAGTATGATGCCAACCGTTGGCGGAATTCTTGCGTCGGTATTCAACCAGTAATGGCAGTCAGTACTGGACCAGTTGTAAACCAGTACTATGCCGATGGTTGGCACAGTACTAACATCCAGTACTGGTATTTCTTCTCTATTACAACTGGCGCGGTACTGCACCGGTCGTGAACTCTGGCTGACATCCGACTTTTCCCCCTGGGCTGTTAGAGGTCTGAATTTTGGTTTCGGAAACTTCGTTTATTCATAACATTGATATGTTAGGGCGCAGTCCCATAGAGGTCCCAATTAGGTTATTGCACAAACTCTAACAATCACATCATTTGTCAAAACTATTCCAATATTTTACTAATCTACCTCCATATGACTGTGCCCTTACATAATTTTTTTTTACACTTCATGATTTTCAAAAAATAATGCACTATTTCTGGTGGCATCATTGAAATTTATGTTTGAAAAGCTTCTTGAGTAGATTTTCTATCAAGGAACGCAACCGACAAGGTTTCACTTTGACGAGAACATCCTACCTATTTTTTGTTTGTTTGAATGAATAAATGTCACCGAAGTTAGAAATTAGTTACATTTCATGATTTTAAAAAAATGCTCTACTTTCAGTGGCATGATTGGCATGTATGCTTCAGAAGTTTTTTTTGTAGTTTTTCCCTCAATGACCGAAACAGACAAGATTTTACATTCAGGAGAACCCCTTATCTACTTTTTTAAATCAATAAATGTCCCAACAGTAAGAAATCATTTAGACTTTTATTGATTTGAAAAAATGCACTACTTGTGGTAGCATCATTGTAATTTATGTTTCAGAGGTTTGTTAGGTTCTTTCTTCATTCAGGGAACGCAACAGACAAGATTTCACTCTAACGAGAACCCCTTATCTATTTTTGTAAAATCAATAAATATCACAACAGTTAGAAATTATTTACAGATTTCATGAATAAAAAAAATAATGCACGACTTACGGTGACATGATTGGAATTTATGTTTCAAAATTTTCTTTGGCTAGTTTTTCCATCGACGAATGCAACAGGGCAGCTCTTGCTTTGACGAGAACCTCTCACCTATTCATGAAAATCAATAAATGTCGCAGAAGTTAGAAAGCATTGTCATTTTTCACTAATGCAACTGACAGGGTTTCACTTTGACGAAAAACTCTAAGACATTTTTGATAGAAGGCCAAAGGTCAACAAAGTTACCAATTAGTGAAAATTCTTCTCGCTTTCAGAAAATGCTGCTTCACTTTCAGCTGCATAATGTGAATTTATGTTTTTAAAATATTTTGGGTAGTTTTTCAAGCAAAGCATCGAACAGATAAGACTAAACCTTGATGTCAAACTGACATACATTTTTTTCAAATAAATAAACGTCAGAGAAGTTAGATATTATTTTAACTTCTCATGATATTCAATAAATAATGCACTACTTGCAGTGGCATGATTGGAATTCCAAAGTTTTGGGGTGGTTTTTCAAGGAAAGCATAGAACAGACAAGGTTTCACTTTGATGACAAACTCTAATACATTTTTACAAAATGGCCAAATGTCAGCAAAGTTACCAATTATTGAAACATCTCCTCACTTTCAGAAAATACTGCATCACTTCTGGTCGCATGATTCAAACATATATGTTTCAAAAGCTTTCTGGGTAGTTTTTCTATCGAGGAACGCAGAAGATAAGGTTTCACTTTGAAGAGAACCTCTTATAAATTTTTAAAACTTAATAAATATCACAGAAAGTTTGATAATATTTACACTTTTCACGATTTGCACAAAATTATGCACTACTGGCGTTGGCATGATATAAGTTTATGTTTCAAACATTTTTTGTGTAGTTTTTGGTTTAGAAAAAACTTTGGAGAGTGTTTTTATTTGACGAGAAACATTAATGTATTTTTAAGAAATAGCAAAGTGTCACAGAATTGACTAAAGCATTCAAACGTCCCTATATTTTAAGGAAATAATGCACTAATTATTACGGTTGTACGATTAAGGTTCCTGTTTCCAAAGCTTTTTCAGTAGCTTTTGACCTTTGTTAAGATGTTAACTGTGTTTTGCTTTCCCTTAATTCTATAAAAGGAATGGATTATTTTCGTTTCAATTACTAACTAATAACGTATTTTTCCCATGGTGTTTGAAAAACTTTTTGCTAGCGATTCGTATTGTAGGTATTGAAATTTGCTTGCTATGTTTAAAATAGTGAGATTTCACTGCTGATGTAGACAAGTAGATACAAATGGGTCTTAACCCGTAAAGTCCACACTTCATCTGCGCATACATAAAGTCCACACTGGTGCGAATTGGGATTTCGCATTTTTGGTCGTTGATAATTCTCTTAAAATGCAATCGAATTCAAATTTAAAGTAGTGTTTTAAATGTAAAACTTTACAAAAATCGTATGGTGATAATGAAATTTTAATATTAATTAAAGCTGTTTTCAAAAACAAGAATTTTCAAAGATACAATTTCGAAAAAGTTACTTTTTCTATAAAAGGTACCATTTTATTTACATTCTATAAAATTGGATAAGTCCAACAAGATTTTGAAGCTGATATATTGTACCTTAAGGGGCAAAAATATTACTGGGGAAAAATGAAAACGAATATTTTTCAAGAGAGTTTGAATTTGGGGTACTTTTGGAGTAGGGAAATAATCATAATTCGATCATTTATGAATAAGAATATTGTTTGTTATTACTTTATCATTAAATGTTATAAAGTCTAGTCGACACAATTAGTGCAGAATTATGCTTATTTCTCTACTCCAAAAGTACCTCAACTTCACACTCTCTTAAAAAGTATTCATTTTCTTTTTTCTCCAATCATGTTTTTTCTCCTTGAAATACAATATATCAGCTTCAAAACCTTGTTGGACCCCATCTTCTTTTATGAAATATAAAGAAAATGGTGCTTTTTTATAAAAAAAGTGCCTTTTCAAAATTGTACCTTTAAAATTCTTAGTTTTGAAACAAAGCTTTAATTATTATTAAAATTGTATTATTACCATTAAATTCCTGATAAAATTTTGTACATTTAAAACACTACTTATAATTCAAATTTTCTTGCATTTTAAGAGAATTATCAACGATTAAAAATGCAACCTTAAAGTCCAGACTAGTGCGAATTCTAACCAAGCCGAACTTTTCAACCACCCTTCACGGTTTCGCGAAAGTTCAGTTTTTTTTGATAATTTTTCTACATGTTATGTAACAGAAACTCTGTGGGAAATGGGTTTCTCGCATTTTCAGTCTTTTTTTTTACTTCTGTTAAAAAGCTATGTAACAGAATTTCGGAGAGGAACCGATAAGAGTGACCTTTTTTGTTATAAAATGTGTTTTTTGTTATTTATATCTTGGAAACGAACTGTCAAAAAAGAAATTTTGCCAGGTTTCGTGAATGTTCAGATTTTTGGGTGACTTTGGTTGTTAGAAAAGGTGTTGTGTTATTTTAATCTTGCCAACAAATTTTCAAGAAGGAAATTTTGCTGGGTTTCTAGAATTTTTAGTGCTCTTATTAGTTTTTTCAGAAGCAATGGAACAGGAATTCCGAGAGGAACCGAAATGGTAAATTTTTTTTTGAATATGTGTTTTGTTATTTATATCTTGGTCACGAATTTTCCAGAAAGAAATTTCGCCAGGTTTTGCAAATGTTCAGTTTTTTATTAGTTTTGTTGCAAGTTATGCAGCAGAAATTCTTAGATGAATCAAAAAGGGTGATTTTGGTTATTAGAAAAGGTATTGTGTTATTTTAATCTTACAAACAAAGTTTCAAGAAATAAATTTTTCTGGGTTTCTTCAACTTTCAGTTTTTTGTTACTTTTGTTACAAGTTATGTAACAAAAATTCGTGGAGGAATCGAAAAGGGTAACTTTTGTTGTTAGAAAATGTGTTTTGTTACTTAAATCTTGGTAAAGAATTTTCAGCAAAGCAATTTCGCAGGATTTCGCGAATGTTCAGGTTGTTTTTACTTTTCTTACAAGTTATGTAACAGAAATTCTAAGAGATAGGTTTTTTTGATGGCTTGCACTTATTAATAAACGTTACAGAGAAGATTTCAAAATTTAAAAAAGTCTTGGAGGTTCGAACTTTGCGTTAAGCAATAAACTACAGAGGTTCCAGCGACAGTGTGGCAACCTAGTTAAAAACTCCACTCATGCTAAAAATTAAAAAATTGTCATTATAATGGATTTGAGCAATTTCGTTATTTTCACTAAAACCACTGCAACTAAAATCAGAAATCAAAAAGGTTAAAGGCTGCTTCTTTATTGCAAAAATATTAGTTACCAATCATTAATTTAACTTTGTTGTACAATTTTGAACATTTAAAATTGCTCCAAAGGAATTTGATATACTATCGATTGAATACGATTTCATTTTACACTGATGTGTTTCTAAACTTTAATTAATGAAAAGAACCAACTTAAAAAACAGAAATAAAAAGAAAAAGCATCTCGGCAAACAAACTTCATGTTGCGAGCAGAATGTATTAGATGCAAACAGAATATATTTTGCGAACACTAGTCGATTATTATATATAATTACATTATTTTATTTAATAAAATGACTAAGGGCCATTTGAGCCGTTTTCGCACATTCTTGTTTTCTACCATAGAGTTAGTGGCGTAGTCGACTTTTTTAAAAATTTATTTTTATTTCTTGCGAAAATAACAGAATGTCCAGTTTGAAATTAAAAAAGGCGCTAAATACAATTTATAAAAGAATGAAACTTCATTGAAATCATACTTTTCGCATAAAAGAGTTTATAATTTACAACCATAATTTACATTTACGCTGGAGTGAATTTAAAAAAAATATTGTGTATGTTTTAAGTGTAAATGAATAAAATTCTCTTAAATGCTCTATAAATGCTTATTCAAAAAAGCATTTGAGTTGGAAACACTATTGATTCCTAAAGTATCACCCCTACTGTGCTGCCCCCAGGATCTTCGCGAGTAACTAAAATTTCAACAGGAGGAATAAGTGATTGGTGAAGTAGATTTTTACCAGAGATAAGGTGGAGTTTTAGATTGCTGATCTAATGGAATAAAATAAGAGATGTGAACATACTGTGTAGAGACATACTGTACTAAGCATTCTGTCGTTCTGTAGTGCTCACTATTGCATTTAAGAGATCTGCCTTGCCAAGCGTTCTGTATACCGTACCATAGGACTGTAGGGATCTACCTTAACAATCACTTGGTAATTATTCACTTCATGAGTGCAAACGAGTGAGTGTAACGGTGCCGCTTTACTAATTAGTTGTTGTTTGCACCATCAGAGGCAGCACTTCCTTGATCCCTGCAATACGGGATAAATTCAAATGAGAATAATCAGTTTTATACTCGTTAATACCTAAAGCAATATATTTTGAGTAAGAGAGAAAGAGAGAGATTGGTATCGAAGAGGGCAAGTCGACACATAAAACCTTCGATATAAGCCTACCTAACTATACTATAATACCTAACTACAATATATAATATAGTACCTAACTATAAGAAATTTGGAATACTGAGAACAAAAACATAAAGAGAATGGTTCCATTTATTCTTCGAAATTAACTTCAGAACGTAAAAAAACACTACAAAATTTAAGTGATAAGGAAATTTGTTTTAGTTAATGTCATCCCACGTTCTTTTTAATTTACTCTAGGAAAATTTAACGACCTACGAGTGGAATAAAGGCGTGACGCTAAAGTAAGTATGAATGATTTCTTGACAGATTTAATGTACCCTTGCGAGAAACCAGAATTTGAG
The DNA here is from genome assembly GCA_932195095.1 of Andricus curvator. NCBI lineage: Eukaryota > Metazoa > Arthropoda > Insecta > Hymenoptera > Cynipidae > Andricus > Andricus curvator. The sequence continues at coordinate 6,255 of CAKNYM010019102.1, forward strand.
TCTTGATATCGTTCTAGTTTTAAGTGCTTTACCAAGAAGGGCCGACATGAAGCTTGTCAACAAAATCTATAGTGAGAACGATGTGTAATTAGAATTTCCATGGGAAATGATAGAGAGTGGTTGAGAGAGATGGACTGAGTGTATGGACCAGTTTCATTTTTGTAAAGGTGCGGGGGACGTTCTGCGCAACTCCGAAAACTCTAATCAGAGAGACGTACTTACATCCTAGATCAGGGTGAACCAGAAATGATCTACACTTTACGCGAACCGTTCGTCTTTCTAAAAAGCTCTCAAATAACTATGTTAAATTCTCTTCAAACATTTGACACAGAATATTCGAACGCTTCCCTCAAGCAGTTATCGTCCAGCCGCCCCGTCGATCACACGTCTGGCAGAAGTCAGATATTCACGTTATTTAATTCATATTTTAACGATAACTTCCACGTAGTAAGGAACACATCTATTATCTACAACTGCACTGATAATTGCGCCCTCTTGGTGGGTTCACCTGAGAGTTACTTCAAAGGTGTACGTTGCGTGTCGGTAACAGATGAAAGTTAGATATTTCAGAAACGATTTACCATTGAAATTTCTACTCAACAACTTACCATTAGCACAAACTGCAAACTGCACAATTATTTACCACCAGAGTACATTATTTAGTATATCACATCATGTTGTTGTTTTTTTGTTAAAATTTCATGATTAAAAAGGAACTTTAATTATAATCATAAACAATTATTTTAAGCGAAAAATTTAAATCACATGTCCAGCAAATAGAGGTTTCAAATTGTTTATAAATTTGTCAATCTTCTGGAAACCTGCGTTACTTCATATGTATGAAGGCTCCCTAATTTTAAAACCTAATATTAATATTTGCGAAAATTAAATTTAATCTTTTAAATGTTCATATTGAAAGCCTCAATAGTCAGTTTTAAATTGAAGAATTTAAAATTCAAAGATTCAAAATGTTTTTGTTTCAGTCTTACACGTAAGAAATAGTCTGATTTTTTAAAACCTTCGAAATCGTAGAATATCAAATTGAAGGGTTTCTAATTAAACAATTTTTAATTGAATGCTTCCAGAATAAATTTAAATCAATGGAAAATTAAGACAATAATTTGTGAAATTTAGGCCTTAAATAATATAAATCAAAAAAGATTTTCTAAAAGGAAACTTTTATTGAAATCTACTGAAATGGCGGAAAATAATACGGTAATCAAAAAGAGATAGAAATGGGGCAGGTGTACGAAAAATTACATAATACTAGAAACTACAAATATAATAATGCAAGCACTGAAAATGGCTTGTGGAATAATAATAATACACATAATAATAATAATCTGGCTGAAAATAACAGCGTGCGGCATAAATATTGAATCTCGCATTCATATGATACAGAGATTAATATTTACGCCACATATTTTTAATTTTAGTAACATTATTATATTATTATTATTATTCCACAAGCCATTTCAAGTGTTACTTGCATCATTATATTCGTACTCACTAGTACTAATACGTGATTTTCCGTTATCCTCACCCATTTCCATCTCTTTTTCCCCTAGACGCGGAAAATTTCCTAGAAAATCAGCTCTGTCGTGTATGAAATAACCCTTGTTATTGAGATCGTCTGGAAAAAGAACAGGCATGATGTTTTATGTATTTTGGTATGCAGAATACGAATCTGAGATTACTTTCTCTCCAACACATCGGGGTTTTCCCCTAGACGATAAAAATTCCCTAGAAAATCAGCTTTTTCATGTATGAAATTGCCTTTGTTTTTGAAATCGTCTGTAAACAGTTCGGAGTATAATATCTTTATATATTTTGGTTCTCTAAATACGAATATGACGTTAGTTTACGCACATCCCGTCAGGCTTTTACACTGGACGCGAAAAATTCCCTAGAAAATCAGCTTTTTTATACATGGAATACCCTCGGTATTGAATCCATCTGGAAGGCGGCCCGAAAATCATGTCTTGATGTATTCTGGGGTGCTGAATACGAATCTGAACTTGGTTATTCCTCAGCAAGTCAGGCTTTTCCCCTAGATACGATAAATTTCCTATTACGCAATTCTCGCGGGTATAGCGTCACCCTTATTACATTGAACATCGTACATATAATTTAGCCAGGTCTTAGTAAGAGTCAATCGAATCTGAGTTATCCTTCATTAGCTCAAGTTGCTCCAGCAGGATTTGAGAGGGGACTAAACCTATTTGAAAATTTTTTCTTGTTGATAGACACATTAAAAGCACATCTGACCTGAGTTTTTCGACATTACCTAGGTTTCCATACTAGAATTAGAATTTTATTATATTGTTTTCCTGGTCTTGCGCACACGTTTATCACTGTAAGATCTATGGAGTGGTTTTCTTCTTCTCTTTCTCCCTTTTCTCTTGCAATCTTTTTTCAGCATCCAGCAGAAGTCTGCCATCATATGCTCATCCCATCGCCCTTGATATCAACGCTCCTCTGTCTTGATATCCTGATGGAATCGCTCTCCCTGCTCCTAACTGAAATCTACGCAGTTGCTTGGAATTTAATCCAAATGTGCATGAAGAAAATGCAATTTGAGATTCATCAAAAAACCTACAACAACTTTCTTGAAACTGACCCATGCCGCCTTTTCAAAATCATTCATTACATCCATAAATGTGTCATCTTTCATTATTGTGCGAATTTGTGGACCATCGAAAATACTTTCTTTCAGTTTATTGTCAGAAATAGCCGGGAATTTATGACCTAAATAAGCAAAGCATTAACCGTCTTTGTCTAGTGCTTTAACAAATAGTTTCATCAATCCAAGCTTTATATAAAGGGACAAGTGGTTCGTTTATCACATTTTGTGAGCCTGGAACCAACTCCAATCTTGGTGCCCAATCAATCGGCTTATAATGATTTTCGCTATCTCTACTATCCCAGAGACATAAATAGCATGGTAATTTAGTATAGCCCAATTGTTGCCCAAGAATCATAGACAGAATCTTGAGGTCCCCAAAAATCTTCCAGTTATGCTCTTCATACTTAACCCTTAAAGTTATCCCCTCTCTGTGATAACATAAAGAATGATGAGGGTCGCTGAAGACCCCAGCAGAAATTTCATTATTGTAACAAGGATTTTAAATATTTTTGCACGAACATTTTTTTGGATATACTTTTTATATCCTTTATAAGATAAAAATAATTAATATATATATATATATATATATATATATATATATTTAATTTGAACATATGAAAACAAATTAAAAACTAAACAAAAAATGGAAAAAATGACTCACGATTAAAAAAGGCGGGGTATAAAAGACCCTAGGGATAACTTTAAGGGTTAATTTTCTTCACAACTGCTTCGATATTAACATATTCTTTTTTCAATACTGTTAAGTGCGCTACTGGTATCGGTGCATATCTGTTCGTATTATGGAGCAACATCGCCTTCAGACTACGTTTTGATGAATCTATAAACAGCCTCCATTCTTCAGCTCTGTAAGAATTTGTCTTTAGTTTATTTATCAAGCCTTTTACATCGATAAAATAAACTAGATCTGCATCCCACGAGAAATACTTTCTGAACTCCGGATCTCTGTCTCAGTAGAAAGAGACTTTCGTTTTACTAGATAGAAAGTTCTTCTTTTTCAACCTTGAGGCTAGTAACTCGGCTCTATCTTTCGATAACTGTAAATCTCTAATTAAATAATTGAGTTCTTGTTGTGAGAAGGTTTTTGGTATAGAATGGTCAGATGGAGTGTCATCCTCATCATCTATAGAACTTGTTACATCATCCGTTTCGTAACATCTCTCGTACTCTTGTTCTAAATAGTCTTCACTTTCCACTTCACTGATAGATCCAATGATTTCAGATTCAACTTCTGATATATTCTCATGATTATCAGATAGAAGCGTCAGCTTTGTTACGCTGGAAACATTTGCGTAAACTATTTGAGAAATATTGCGACTATTGAATCCTGCAACATTCGTCATAGAGAAATAGCAATCGTTCTCGCCTTCCGGTTGTCTCCATCTAATGGGTGTCTTGAATTTTAATTTCGATCGATCCTCTTCCTCATGCCATCGGCTCAAGGAAAGACTACAAGTGCGACATATTAAATGCGGGACCCATTCCATTTCTTGGTGAGTGACCTAATACCCAAAGCAATTTCTATAAATACTTTTCATCTTGTCTGAAAACTTTCTCAGATTGCTCTTCATTTTATACTTACCACAAATGTAGCAAAACGATTGACGCTTGCTATCACATTTGTGCAAAGTATTCGGGAGCACTTCCCTGTTCAAAGGAGATTTCAAAGTTTGTTTTGTTGGATCCATGAGAGTATGAAAAAGCCTGCACGTTGGGGATCCTGTGCCGATCGCAGGTGAGTCCACCGTCCTAGGGGTGATAACCCTCATACCTCCCTAGGTCTAAGTATGAGGGCTTTTCGACTTTGACGAGGACATTGTCAACTCGTCGTCGGGCACACTACGGCTTCATCCTCGCACCCCAACGCCCCCTGCAGGACAGCGTGCCTAACAACGCTGGAGGCTATTACCTGAGTGGACAGGAAAAGGAATAATTCCACACATCCCTTCTCAGGGCTGTTTTCATCGTCTCCAGCATCCTCCGAAGTAGCAGATTCAAATAACACTTGTGCTTTTTCAGCTGCAACTGTACCATTTGAAATTGACGAGAAACAAGTTTTTCTCTTCAAAGTTTAAGAAAAGTCAGATATTCTTATCACGCGATCAGAAAATTTGGCCCTTCATTCGGCTCTAAACTTTTCCAGGCTCATGAGAAAGTGTTCAGCTGCGAAGTTGAATTTACTGTAACGCCATTATATAAAAAATAGATCTCTTTAGGGAATGTGTCGAGTCTATGGAAAAAGTTGAAGGTTCTGAAGCGAAAGCTCCCATATGTATTCTACGGAAAAAGTACCCCCAAACTACTTTTTTTCATAATTCCACTAGCAAAGGTCAGCTGCAAAAAAAACCAAGCTGGTTTTATACTAAAACAACCTGGCTTTTAGGGAATTTTCCGGATCTGAGGGAAAACTTTGAAGAGTTAGCGAACATCTGACTCAAAATTCGTATTTAGCATCTAAAATATAAAAATACACCATACACAGCCTGCTTTCCAAATAAATACATACCCAGTGGTTATTCGTTACAGGAAAATTTGCTTTTATAAGGAATCTTTTGCATCTAGTGGAAAACCCCGATGTGATGGCGGGAAACTAGTCTCAGATTCGTATTCTGCGCACCAGAATACATCAAACATCATGCCTGATCTTTTTCCAAGAGATTCCAATAACAAGATTTATTTGATATCCGACAAAGCTGATTTTATAGGGAATTTTCTGCGTCTAGGGGAAAATCCTGATGCGCCCAAGAGATACTGATGTCAGATTCGTATTCAGCGCCCCAAAATACATACAAATATCATGCCTGATCTTTTTCCAGACGATTTGAATAACAAAGGTTATTTCATACCCGACAAAGCTGATTTTACAGGGAATTTTCCGCGTCCAGGGGAAAATCCTGACGCGCTCGGGAAAAACTGATGTCAGACTCGTGTTCAGCGCCTCAAAATACGTATAGGTACCATCAGTGGCGGCGTAGCATGGGTTGGCACCCGGGGCGGTTGCGGTGTGACACTTTGGTTTTGTCACCCCTTTTTGCCCCTCATTGGCACCCCTTGGTGCTTGGCACCCGAGGCTGGCACCCGGGGCGGACCACTCCCACCGCCCCCCTTAAGCCACCACTGGGTACCATACTCTGATCTCTCGCACAACACACTTTTTTTTTGTGGGCCTGTATTATTTTACGCGTTTCAGTCTTTCGTAAATATGTAGTCCGCATTACGTCGTATTTGAAAATATATGGTTGTAAAGAATATAATATTCAGTCAACTATATTATTCTATCAGTTTAATACATAATTTCTCATTCTATCCGTTTCTGCCAAAACATCGTTGCTGAACGGTTTCTTTCCACCTAATTTAAATTATATATTATATATTATATATTATTATTAGGATTTGTTAAACTGTAATCTCATTCTTATGTATCGTGTCGTGGCAATTCAAATTTGATGTAATTATGTAATGTGATTTAGCTTGAAAAAAATTTTGGATGAGCTGGAAAAAAGAAGGGAATGTGGCTTGTGACTGGATGCATAAATACTACCTATATACACACATGCACCGATGCATATTCATGGATACCGATATTCTTGGCTTTTTTTTAAAGTAATGGAAACCTCCATTCTTGAAGGGGAGGAGGGCGTGGCGTTTGTCTGAGGATTCTTGGCAACTTAAATTTCATATAATTACGAACTGTACATTTTTAAAATGTAATTTAAAAAAAAGCTTCAATTCTTTGATCATCTTAAATTTGATAGAATTGTTTATTCCCATCGAAAATACGTATATTTGCAAAGTTTCAAGTCGATTGAATATGTGGAAGTGTGCCAAAATTGAAATGCAAGATTTAACACTGACAAACATACCCACATAGTAGGTCAAATAAAAGCTTGTAAAATGAGAAGATTTTAGTTATTTTAAGGAATTTCGCATGATTGAAAGGATTTTATTGAATCTCCACACGAAGAAAAATCAGGGGTTAATTTTACCTTGATTTCAAATAAAATTTACTTGAAAACATGGTAGTTTCATGACACATAGCCATTTTCAGTTAATTTTACTGTATGTCAGATATATTTTTTTACTATCTTCCAAAAAGGTGAAAGTTGTATTCCATCCATGTGGTAAATAACAGGTGTGGCAGTATATTGTGCTATCTTTCTGATTAAGTATACCTTTCTTACATGGTACTTTTTAATGGGCAAACAGTGCATACGATGTTGCTAGGTACATACGTTTACTTGGCCACATGGTACTTTTGAATTGGAGGAACAGTGGAAGAAACGCTGGGTGTCAGTAACGTCTCCTGTGCCACATGGTACTTTCGACGGAACTTATTAGTAGAGTTTATACCGTTTGATACCTGGCTGTGAAACAGTGGAATGAAAGATGACTCTTGTTTATGTGTGCTAAACTGCATGGTACATTTGACCAGGTCGAATGATAAATTAATACTAATTTATACGTACATTCAGCCAGTGGCGTAGCCAGGATTTGACAAAAGGGGGGGTTTCGCATGTCTGAACAGAAAGTATGGTACTACTTACAGGACATACAATTTGTAAATATCATATTTATTATTATATTATTCCTATTTGAACATTAATTTTATAATTTTTTTTTTAATATTGCACTCAGTCAAATAATAACATTATTAATAATAATCAGTCAGTCCTTTTACTTGCGAAGTCCATGGTAATTTCATCAACACTCATACTTATTTCATGAATTGTATGATTTTTTAAACAAATTTAATAAACAAATGCATTATTCGGGTATTTCACGAAGAAAAATATTTTTTTCATTTTTCAATTTCAGTCCTTTCAATTTTTACTGATCCGCAAA
>CAKNYM010019104.1:6027-17262 GCA_932195095.1 Andricus curvator
ATACCATTAAGCCATTTCCCTTTCGTTGAGCCTCAAGGGGTAAGCGTGACACTACCCGATTCGGGTAGTGTTTCTAGGTGGATAGTTTCTTGTAGTAAATAACTACAAGTGTGGGCTCACCACACCCACCACCGCCAACAGCAACGCAGTAGTATCAGACGGTCACCCATGCAAGTACTAACCGCGCCCAACACTGCTTAACTTCAGTGATCTAACGGGAACTGGTGTTTCCAGCGTGGTATGGCCGTTGCCTATTAACCCTCTTAAAGCATTATCCATCATACGTTGGAAAGTAGTGGGTATATTTTTTAATCCAAATGACATTTGTGTGAATTAAAAATATCCATTGGGTGTGGAAAAAGCCGTGTATTTCATTAAATTTTCGGCCATGGGAACTTGGTGAAATTCGCTGCTTTAGGAGGAACATGCGCAACTTTGAATCATAGGAGCGTTTGTGGTAAAGTACATATATAGACTGATATAAAATACTATTTATTATTATCAAAAAATTCTTTAGTTTAATGGGAGTCAAATATGCGCAAAATTTAAAAATTCTAATGTAAAATGACTGAAGAATTTACAAAACAAAATAAAAAAATTCAGTCGTACTAATCCCGAAAAGCTAAAAACATATCATTATAAAACACTCCTATCAAAACCATTTAATACGTAAGTTGCTGTAGTGATATAGATCATGCTTCTTAATAACAGTAGTTTTTCTTTTTGTTCGAAAACATAATATTATGAATCATTTTGTAAATTGTAAAATCACGACGAAACGTGGAAACGTTGCGGAATATATACAGCATCTTGACTTTCGTAGTAGTCAGCTGTAGTATTTAAAACGCGTGAACCGTGGCATTTGAAACGTTTCGTGAAAAGGGCTGGCTTCCGATAAACCGAAAGTTCGAGTGGAAAGAGCATATTTGGGAATTACATAAGAGGAGACAAATTGCAGTCAATGAGTATGGGTGTAAAAAGCATGGCAGTAAGATGTCACTTATGTTTATCAGTCTATAAAATTCGTACTTCTAAGTATAAAACAGATGTGTAAAACAAAGACGTTTTCGACGGCAATGTCAATAGTGGTTTAGGTACGTTTATTCGTGAATATTTATGTATTTCTTTTTATTTATTTTGCGGATATTGTTTTAGTTATAAATTTAAAAATTTGAAAAATCCAACTTTACTCCAAATTTATATTCGGATAATTTTTATAAGTATTGGTTTTGTTATAAATTTCAAATTCAAAGTTTAAAAAATTCCCAGATTATTCAAACTTTATATATATACAGAATTTTTACGAGTATTTTTTTTGTTAAAAACTTCCATTCCAAAATTTAAGTATTGTTTTTGTTTTAAATTTCAAAATCAAAAATTAAAAAAAAAACCCACTTCGTTCCAAATTCATATTTACAGAATTTCTATAAGTATTGTTTTTGTTATAAATTTCAAATTCGAAATTTAAAAAATCTCACTCTATTCCAAATTTATATTTGCAGAATTTCTATGAGTATTGTTTTTGTTATAAATTTCCAAATTTTTTAAAAATTCCCAATTTATTTGGAATTTGTGTACGTAATCGTATTTTTATATCAAATTTAAATATCTACGTAGAATTTCTATAAGTATTATTTTTGTTATAAATTTCAAATTCAAAATTTAAGTATTGTTTTTATTATAAATTTCAAATTGAGAACTTTAAAAAATCCTACTGTATTCCAAATTTATATTTACAGAATTTTTATAAGGATTGGTTTTGTTACAAATTTTAAATTCATTATTTAAAAGAATCCCACTTTATTCTAAATTTATATTTACAGGATTCTTATGAGAATTGTTTTTGTTACAATACATACGTAGAGACTTTTAAGTATTATGTTTTTCTCCGTGATTTGTAATTCCGATAATTCAAATTTGAATTACTTCCTGCCAATTTCATTGGCAGTCCTTGTTTGGACTTCGAAGCGTTTGCTACAATCGTCTGCTAAAAAGCAACCGCAAGCAATAGCGTTGCCACGTCCCATTAGTTTTTTTGTTGACAGCTCATTTATTCGACTTCAAAATTATTTTATAAATATTAAACTGTGGTAAGATCCCAGTTTCTTATTTTTGCCGGAACTAAGAAAGTTGATTTTTCAATTTAATCAGTTTTGTGATTTGTTAGGTCCATAACACAAAATTTTTATTTAAAAGCTTATATTTTCTACAAACCGTGGCAGAAAATTCTTATTTTTTGCAAAATAACGCGGAATTAATATTAGTTTATCATACTTAAAGGGCATTAAAGAATCTTGGATTTTACTTATCGCATGTTCCTCCTTAAATCAAATGCAGAAAAGAATTCGTCTTTGCCCAGATGGTCGAGTATATTGTCTATGATAGGTAAAGGGTAAGCGTCCTAATCAGTATCTTCATTAATCTTGCGGAAATCTGTGACTATACGCCATTTCTTTTTCCCTGAAGCATCTGCTTTTGTAGGTACGACGCATATAGGGGAATTGAAGAGACTGTTGCTTGGTCTTATAACACCTTTACTGTATAAATCACTCATTTGTCTTTCTACTTCATTTCTATGACATTCAGGTGGTCTGTAAGACTTAATCTTGATGATTTTTCCAGTTTTTAATACAATCTCATGTTCGGTTAGAGTAGTACACGGTAGCGGATCATTAATTAAGGTGTAGACGTCAATGTATAATGAGATAATTTTCCATATCGTGTTTGCTACTTGATCTAGTCTTGGTTTTGTTAAAAGATCTTTTATTCAATCATTATTGGGTCTTTGTACTAACTTTATTTGTTCTTCTGAAATTTTTTTTATTGTTTCGATTGAAGTGTAGTTTGGTAATTTATTTGTAAGAGTTGTTTGCTGTAATTGCTGGAGGGTGATAATTGTGCCTCTCTGTATACGATATATTCCATCGAGGACATAATCGCTACCTTCTATCCAAACGTCTTGGTCTTAGACAGGTGTTTCTATTTTTATTCTATTTATCTGTGCGATGTGTTGTGATTGAAATTCCCCATCGTCAATTAGTGGCATATTTTTGTTATCTATAATGAGGTAAATAGGTGTGATGGCATACCTATCATATCTGCGGAAGAATAGTAATCCTATGATCTTATCTTCTGGTAATGGGAAGTCATTATCGACTTTGTGAAATAAATGCTTTTTGTTGAAATAGTCTAAGTAGATTGCTTCATTGGATAGGTGTTTATTGTTTCCCATGATGAAAGCTTTTTTTTCATTTTTGTTGTCGCTTGGTCTTTTATAGGTATGGAGTCCCTTTTTATCAGGTCGATAGAAGAACCTGAATCAATTAGGAGTCGGTAGGATGTTCCGTCGTATTTTCTTCCAGGGACTGATCGTAATCGTCTATGGGCGGCTGATACTCTGCTGAGATCTCATAATTAATTTGATGTTCGTTTCTTCTTCCGTCATTTCTTCGAAATAGATTGTCTCTCTATCCTCTTGTATATTTTTTTACTTGAGGGGGTCTGCTGGCGTACTGGTCCACATAAAAATTTGTACTTTTTTAGTAACATTGTGCTGCAAAATGTCCTGGTTTGCCGCATTTATGGCAAGTTTGTCTATTATTTTCAAAGGGTGGTCGTACCGATGCTTGTGTGGTCGGTGGTCCAGTATATATATATATATATATATATATATATATATATATATATATATATTTATTTATACCATTAAACCATTTCCCTTTCAGGGTAGGCGTGACACTACCCGATTCGGGTAGTGTTTCTAGGTTTTTCTTGTAGTTATAAATAACTACAAGTGTGGGCTCACCACATCCACGATGTGCCAACAGCACTCATGTCAGTATTCTTGAATGGTCACCCATCCAAGTACTAACCGCGTCCAACGCTGCTTAACTTCAGTGATCTGACGAGAACTGGGGTTTTCAGCGTGGTATGGCCGTTGGCCAGTAATAGGCATATTTTGCCTTGGTATGCATTGTTTTACGGGTATTGAAGTTTTAGGACGCATACGTAATCTAAGTGATGAGTTACTGCGTGTGGGTACCGTTGGCTGAGCCTCTCTTAGCTACATTTCCATTTCAAACGCGTTATTCTGTGCTTCGGCGAGGTCGTTCAGCTTTTGTGCTTTTACCTGTAACCCTATTTCTCGTCTTATATTGAGAAGATATTTTTTCATGCATTCTACTTCTTCTATGTTTATGGCGATTCATCGCTTTGTCCGTCCGTCGTGGGAGGATTGTGCCGCATATTTAAGTTCATTGACTATTTATCGGTACCGCATGTTGAAATTTTGGGTTGTTTCCGTTGCTCCCTGATTGCAGCTGTACATTTTACTGCGCAAGGCATTTACGGACCCCGATTGTTTTAAAATTGAACGTAGTGTTTCATACAGTTTTTTAAAATCACGGATCCGCGTGTATCAGATGCATTTTTTCGCCTGGTGTGTGCTTTTTTCTGCTAGTATGTAGTCTAATAAGAGGTCGGGTTTCGAACACCTTTTGCATGCTTTTTTTTTACTGATTTTATACAATCTTCTACCCCCATGTCATCCTTTCCGTTTAGTGGTCTGATCGTGCGGATCATATCTTTCGCAGAGATATTATTCATTTTTTGGCTTCGCTGACTCATAGAATGATAATCTTCCTCGTTACTGGATTCATCAGGAGATGTATCATTAGGGTTTTCTAATGACTCTTGCTTACGTAATGTTGAAAATGAGTGTGGTCGCTTATGATCCTCATGACTAGATATTCTAATCACGTTGTCTAATGGCTTCTGTTGGATTGTCGTTAAAAATGATTGTTTGGTTTTTCCAGTTTCGTAACATGCATCTTCCTTATCGGTTTCGACGTTTGGTCCCAGTCCTGCTACATGTCCTAATCGTCTCTTTCAGTTATTCTGTTCTCATTTTGTTACACCAATATAAATATATTTAGCTCTAATGGAAAGTTTTGTCGCGATGGTTTGCAGCAGTTGCTCTGTGCTGTTGGGAATGGGCGAGTTTGCTGTAGACATGTTTGTTGCAGAGATGAAGGTGTTTTCTGCTGTAGGATGTTCGTCACTGTCAGTACTATTTTCTGTCTGAAAGTCGTAGATGGTTTGTAAATCATTGGTATTCATCAACTAGTTACTACAAACTAGTCAACCATATCAAAGTACCGGAATAGTTTGTTGACAGTAAGATGTCTGGAGTGCAAGAACTATTTTAACGTAAACCAATAAGCTTACCCCACCGGAAAATAGAATTAACTTTGATTCGATTTCCAGTGCCTTCCTCAGTCCATTAAGTGGATTTATACTCTGATTGGTTTAACCATCAAAATAGTGTGTCTTATGCTTACTTATTGCGTTCTAAATTTCTGGCTTGACTGTTGGCAGCGACTGTCGGTATGGTGAATCTTCCTTGTGTTGTATAAGCTGTGCCGTGCAATCTTCTTTAGTTACTGGAACTGCTCGATGTCGTCTTCTTCCGAGACTTACCGCCTTGTTCAGCACGCTCTAGGACTTATCGTCTATGTGACAAGCCCACTTTTTATTGTCAAGTTTTCAGTACAGTAACCTTCCGTTGTATAGGAGCTACTCAATTCACTCTTAATAAGTTACACACTGACTCTGTTATCGGGCTATGCCGTGGCAATAGTCCGGAGTATTCTGTTGTGCAGGAACCGTAATTCCCTATTTCGAATTTATTTCTTCCTCTTTCCTTTTCCGCAGGTTCTTTAGGTCAAAGATAGTGCAGTTTTGACTGTAGTTAGCAGCCGTAGAAGCCTAGTCGTTCTGCCACTATCCTGGCAGGATCGCCAAAATGTAGGAGTCCAAAAAGAAATGTATGTTTTTTAAAAAGAGCTCTACCTAAAGGTACAGCGATTTATTTATTCAAATTAACAAGGTTCAAGGGTAACAGTATAATTAGTAATTACCTAGGTACATTCATAGTTAAGCTTATATAACTAGGTTTATCTAATCGTAGGTAGCGCGCCAATGACTCAGAAAGTAAATTCACTGTCAATTCCCGGGGGATTCCCAATTACTTCAAACAAATTTCCAGACCAGTGGCCATCATATTTTTTGTTAACCTCAAGAGTAATAGAAAAATATATATTGCTTTCGAAATACTTTATTCAGAAATGTATGAAAATACATAAACTCACATAACTTTTTTTAGAATGAAATTAAAAATAAACACTCACATAACTCTATTTAGAATAAAAATAAACTAACAGACGCTACACAAAAGGAGTTTTGTTTCTACCACTGTGAAGTCAAATACTTCTTCATAGAATCTTTGTCCCGATTAAGCCACGAAGCCTTCAGTCTAATATATTCGAGACTTTGCCGGACTGTTTTCTTGACACCATCTGCCGGATGATTATCAAAAAACTGCTCAATTTCCAGTGCTTTCTCTTCCGTAACAAAGTTCTCCGTGACAATCGTAACCAATTGTGGAAAAATAAGTCCTCCTTTATACCTTTCCTCAAACACATTCCAGTTTTGCTTGAAAAACTCCCACACGAGCTCACGACCTTTAGGAGATTCCCTGATTGTTGACATCACATAATGAGTATCCTGAAATCGAACTTGATCACTCAAGGCGAATTCCAGTGCTTTAGTTAATAAGGCTTCATCCTTGATTACTCCAAGGCTTTTCAATATTCGTGCCTTCTCTTCACTTAAGTCCGCCTCTCTGTATAATTTCAACATTGTCTCGAAAGTTGCTTTATCCCCAGTGGAGAGAATCGCCCGGTACACTAGATTTCGTAGATCTGGGGAGAGATTAGTTTTTCCAGAAACATGTAACAGGAAGCGATCTTTTGCTTCCTGAATGGTGCTTTCTTCTTGAAGAGAAACCATAGTTTCTAGAACGTTTGATCTAAGCACACTGCTCAGATGACTTTCCTTAGGTTTAGGATCCCAGCCTAATTTCGAACTGATAGAAAGCAGCAGTGATCGAGCGAAAGCCTTAAAAGAGCTATCAAAGTCCGAATCTGCTACTAATGTTTGTATCTTATCCAAAGAGCTGATAATGCTAGACCAGACAGTTCCATTCTCTTCTTCCTTGAAGGATTGTACCAGGCGTAAATATTTCACTGTAGAAACCTGACCAGCTTGGACAAAAGCGAACATGTCATCGATGACACCGAATCTATCTGAGACGGACAACATGCCACTTGCCATGGCTGGAATCAAAAGTTCTAGCAACTCGGAACTGTAACTTGTCCTGTAAAAGCCGACCGTTCCTGGATTGACTTTAACCCAAGCATCTTCAAGTACATCCTTAAGCAATACTTCCTTCGTCCTTTCGCTCATCACCGTACTGAAGATCGCCTTTTCAGGATATTGAGAGGTGGTCACGTTTAAAGGTATCATCCATACACTTTTTTCAGGATCATCTGAACCATCAGCGATAAACTTCTTCTGAGAGAAGGTCAATACCAGATCGCTTCCTTCCCAGCGGTGTTGAACAGTCACTATAGGGAAACCTCTCTGTTTGATCCATGTTGGCATTATTGCTCGAATTGGTTTCTTACTTGTTTCTTCCAATGCCGTCCATAAGTCTTCAGACACAGCGTTAGAGTAAGAGAACTTTTTTAGATACTGACTCATACCCTTCTTAAAATCATCGTCTCCTATGTAATAATATAGCATTCTTATGACACTAGGAGCTTTGCAGTATGTGATTTTATCGAAAATCTCATCAATATCAGCTGGGCGATTGACTGGAACGTGGATCGGATGAGTGCCCTTGAGGGCGTCTAACTGCAGAGCTCTTTTGTGTACGAGATTCGTGAATTGTGTCCAGCTCTCGTATTCAGGAAATATTTTGTCAGTGGCGAAGAACTCCATGAATGAAGCGTAGCCTTCCTTCAGCCAAAGCTCATCCCACCATTTCATCGTGACGAGATTGCCAAACCACTTGTGCGCCAATTCGTGACAGACAACCAACGCGATAGCTTGTTTAGTCTCAATGGATGTGTTTTGTGAGTCCACTAGAATACGAGTTTCTCTGTAAGTGACAAGACCCCAGTTTTCCATGGCACCGAAAGCAAAATCAGCTATTGCAATCAGATCGAGCTTTGGTAGGGAGTAGGGTATTCCGAAATACTCGTTATACAAGGGAATCGCTCTTGTGGCAATGTCCAAGGCAAACTGACCCTGCTCTGCTTTTCCTTTGGGAGTATAGACTTTCGTAACTAATCCATCGCTAGTTTTTCCCTCTAGGTAGTCGAATTCTCCTACAACAAAAGCTACGAGGTAACTTGACATGATGGGGGTTCTTTCGAAGCTCCACCTTGTTGTATTTTCATGGTTTACTTCAGACTTGACTGGCTGAAATCAATATTCGAAACATTGTACCTATACTTATATACACTTCAAATATCTTAATTTCAGTTATTTTAAATCCAATCACTTTGAAAGGTTTTCAACTTAAAACCCGCCAAATATAGGGACGGAAGTAAAAAAGGTTTATTTTTTATATAATCTTTTAACAACATCGATTTTAAGTAAAATAATAATAAATAATTATAATAAAATACCATGTTGGATACAGCCGTGAGGCCTGTAGAAACCTTCAATGTGATATCAAAAGTTGCTTTAAAAATTGGTTCATCCCAACAAGGAAAACAACGTCTGGCACATGTTGGCTCGAAATGAGTTACTGCTGCATACTTAGTAGTTCCATCAACCCTGAAATAAAATTCTAAATTTAAGAAAATGAGACTTTGAATATCTAGGGATTAAACATTACCTACGTTGAAATAAAACGAAGTTAAACAATGTTAACAGATGAATTCTCATCTTGCTATCTTATTCCTTACCCTGTGTACTTGCTGCGATACAGGCCCCTCATTTTATCATTAATTTCTCCTTGAAATTCAAAATGCAAGTGACCACGTTTCCCCACGGGAATTTTTTCAGGAAACAGAATTGTTACTTTTTCTTCTGTAGCATCAACAGATACTTCTTGAGAAGCAACAACAGTTCCATTTGTATTGTGGAAAGCCACATTCTTAATATTTAGGTCTGCAGCAGTTAGTAGGATTTTATTTGTAGATTCTTTCACCTATTTTAAATAATAAAACCAAACTTTAAATCAATCGAATTAAATTATAAAATAACTATTTATCAAGGTGGTCGAAGGCCAGGGAGAACTTGGAAATTGAAATCAGGGATTTTGAAAAAAAGGAGAAATTAAGGAATTTTTGTAGGAGGCACTATTTAAATAACTGCTAAGAAAAATAAACTTAAAATTTAAAAATTTAGATTTAATATTTTTTATTCAATTTATCAAAGATTCTACAATAAAAATGTTACAAGATTAGAATTCTGGTCTTTAAATATTAATGGACAGGGAAACATCAGGGAATTTCGAAAATTAAGTTTTGCGGCCACATGAATGCTAAATATATATATATTGCAACCTGCGGCTTTTGGCCGGGTTAAATATTATTGTTAATTTAATTAATTAACTATATTTGTGACCCGCGGCTTATGGCCGGGTTAACTGTAGTCGTTAATCGAACTAATTAACTGTATTTCTAGGTTTAAGAGATGTAAAAGAAAGGGGCTTCTTTTGGAGAAAAGACGAGATTCTATTTCCATTCCCAAAAATTGTTTTATTCAGTAATCCCTGAACTAAACTATTTATACAGTCAGGTTTCTAGTCCCTAGTCTAACTTATTAAAATTACGAACCCTAAAAACACGAAAGAGAAGGCACAGATTTCTCACTCGAAATCTTGCGTTGGAAAATTACATCTACAGAAAGGAGTATGCAAGCTGCACTTGGGGCAGTTGCTACTGAACGCAACTAGCGGCTAAATGATTAAACAAAAAAATCGTACGAGGCACGACGGGCCTTTTTAAACACACAATAAATCTAATAAAAAACGCTTTGTATTTATACAGAATTAATTATTCGTAGAATATCGCGAAACTAGAGTATAGGAATAAAAATAGAACTTAAATGGTCCTATGTTCACGTTTCAGTGAAACTAAAAATTAAAGTTAAATGCACACGAGATAATCACACA
Organism: Andricus curvator; assembly: GCA_932195095.1. NCBI lineage: Eukaryota > Metazoa > Arthropoda > Insecta > Hymenoptera > Cynipidae > Andricus > Andricus curvator. The sequence continues at coordinate 16,058 of CAKNYM010019104.1, forward strand.
GAAATACAATACTACGCTGGTTAATAATAATGAGAGTAACGTCTCTCGATATTTCAATTAAAGTTGAAAGCACACAATATGTAGTACTCTGCGATTTATTCTTTATACCGGAAGAATAAATGCAGTTTAGAAACTATACTATCGGTTTTTAAATTTAACTGCCTACGCTTTGCAGGTCAATGACCTGGGCAGGTATTTATTCTTGAAAAGTGAGGATTTCTACTCGCCAAGACAGATGTGTCTCTTTTGATGCGAAGCCTCAAACAATAAATTATGGGTAATGCATCTAATAATTATTACGGTATTATATAAAGGGATTATTCTCAATTTACTTAATTTTGCATCAAAACATCACACCTGACTTTATGACCTGTCGCTCAGGTCTTACGGTCCTCGAGAAGCGAGGGAGTCGCTCGAGCACGTTCGAGTCCCTTCGTAACTGAGGAATGTCGCGACGCAGGTAGTCCCCTATTCTTCTCAACTTGGGGCGGCAGTGAGAAAGCGAGCGTCTCTGAGCGAAGCTTGGTTTCAAGATAAAATCTCCAGTTTTGGAAAGTAGAATTTTAGAATATTTTGACTCAAAGTATTGTCATCAGAAAACTAGCATTTGCTTGTAGGAATTTTCGCAAGCAGGTAGAGCGGTGTAACCCCTCGTCTGGTTGTAAATAGCCTACTACACAATTACTAGATCGCTTCAATAACTTATATTGGATAGTGCAGACTGAGTCCCCCGGTGCAACCGGGTTTTCACTCAAAAATGCCAATATAATTTAGCAATAGTTCATCCGAGAAATGAAATATTAAATAGTCTCAAACTTAATTCGTATCCGATAATGTAGACAGGGTCCCCCGGTATAACCACGTTATCTCTCAAAAATGCGGATACTAGTTAAGGAGAACAAGAATTACGCGTTCAGATGATGCCCGATAATGTAGACAGGGTCCCCCGGTATAACCAGGTTATCTCTCAAAAATGCGGGTATAATCTGAATTGAATGTGAAACGACGCGCTTGATTGATGCCTCATAATGCAGACAGAGTCCCCCGGTATAACCAGGTTATCTCTCAAGAATGCAGGTATAAATCAAGTAGAGATTCCTGAATAGGAAGTACGGAAAGAGACGCGCTCAATTGATCCCTGATAATGCCGACAGAGTCCCCCGGTATAACCAGGTTATCTCTCAAAAATGCAGGGATAAATTGAG
>CAKNYM010019105.1:1058-12585 GCA_932195095.1 Andricus curvator
TTTTTTTTTTTTTTTTTTTTTTTTTTTTTTTTAATTTGAAAAAGAGTTATATATAGATCTAGATGAAATTTGTTCCTGGTTGAAGTATTAAAATAGTTATAATAATTAAACTGCAATATTATAAGTTTTAGGGAGAATTTAAGATGCATTTAGGAGTCTTTGAAAAAAGACGCGTCAATGCAATAAAATAATTTTTTAATCCCTGGCAATTTGCGAAAAGCTTTAAAGTGTGAGGATTTCCTAAAAATTTTGAAATTCCTTCTAAACCATAAAAATTGTTTATATAATTAACATTCTTTGTTATTATGAAAAACATGACAGCAAAGAGTCTTTGGCAAGACATTTATAGTTGATTCCGCAAAAGAAAATGAAACCTATAAATAAAAGATAGTCAAAATGTGCACTTGTTTATAAAAATTGTTTAAAAATGAGCAAACAGCAGCTATTCTTAACTTATTGTAAGCGCAGATTAACATGTGTCATATTTCATATAAAGGCTATGGATATTAAATAGCTGATCATTGCGAATGAGGAAAAAATTACTTTTGTTTATTAGTTTGTTTATAACATTGTAAAAAAAAATTTCTTGCTCTAACGCAGTGGAAATTATTTTCAGTTAGTTATTACATTGAATTATGCCCTGTTTTCATGAATTTTAAAGTCTTGAAATAAATTGTATCACTGAAAAATTATACAAAAAGGAAATTAAACTTTGTTGTTAAATAACAAATTTTTGTATAGTCTGACTGAAATATTCAGTCATTCATGCTATTTAGAAGACTTGCGGCCATTAAAAAAAAAGAAAAGTCAAATTCGTTAAGAATTGTACTGTCGGGCGATCACAAATATAAATAAATGTTTTTCAATTTTATGTACATACCGCGTTCCAAGTAGTAGTATTTATGCGTTTATAATTATGTATTTATTTTATTCTCTATTAATTCCTAATTGAATATTGTTCCCAAATACATTTTTTATTCTACAACGTTATCAATATTTATTCATTCATAAGTCCTATACTTTATAATATAAATCATTAGAAATATTCGACGTATTTGTAACAATATATATTTTTTTATTACATAATTAACTTTATAAACGTCTTGATTTTTCGCTGGTTTCATAACGAAACAAAATAAATTATTTTCTAGCTTTAAAAAAATAATGAGTTTTTATAATTTAGTTCAATTAAGCGTTGATTTCAATAATCACTATAAAATTGTCCATAAAAATAAAATAAAAATGTAAAATTCTATTTATCGTTTTCCAAAAAGCTTACGACTCTATTATACGCGCACGAATGTACTGGATCCTACAGTTCTTGGGTGTACCAAGATAATTAGTTAGACTTATCGAAATTTGCTTAAGCGGCAAATACGTGTAAACTGAAGTTTATCTGAAGAGTTTTCGATCCGCGATGGCCTGAAACAGGGCGATGCACTTTCGTGCGCCCTTTTCGACTTAGTTTTAGAATACTTGGTCAGACAAGTACAAGCGAATCCGACCGGTGCTACCCTCAATGGGATAATACAAATTCTTGGGTATGCGGATGATCTCGACTTACTAGGGGATGATAAAGAAACCGTAGCTAAAAATGCAGAAATCTTGATCACAAAAACCAAAGATATTTGTTTGGAAGTTAGCGAATCGAAGACAAAATATATGACCGTCGTCAGATCCGAACAAAGTAATGTAGGCGGGGACCTAATGGCCGGAAATATGAAATTCGAAAGGGTTAACGAGTTTAAATACCTCGGGTCTATTATAACTAGCGAAAATAACATTAAAACGGAAATCAATGCGCGACTGCACGCTGGCAATGGGTGCTATTATGCAGCAAACACGCTACTAAAATCACGATCGCTATATAGAAATATCAAAGTAAGAATTTACAAAACGATAATAATGCTGGTCGTCATGTACGGGTGTGAAACGTGGGCGCTGACGAAGGGAGACGAAAATAGGTTTAGGGTTTTCGAAAATAAAGTACTTAGAAAAATCTATGGTTCAAAGAGGGACGAAGAGACTGGTGAATGGAGAAACTGCATAATGATGAGCTGCATACTCTCTACGGGTCAGCAAATATTAATAGAGTAATACAAGTGAGTAAATTAAGATGGGCGGCGCATGTAGCAAGAATGGGAAATGAAAGAACAGTGGCGCAAGTTTTAAGAGGGAAACCGACTGGTAAGAGACCTCTAGGCAGACCGAGAAACAGATGGGAGAAAAATGTAAGGGATGATCTAAAAGAACTAGGACATGATTACTTAAACTGGATGGAAGATGCACAGGATAGAGATGCGTGGCGGTTTCGGGTAGATGAGGCAATGAACTTTCGAGTTCGAATTGCTAATCGATAATATAATTAAGTTTTCTTCATTTTTCATTCGTACTTTATTTATTGGATATCTAAAATATTACAAAATATTTTCCCGAGATAAATGTATGCAAAAAACGTGTTTTAACAATTAAAAAAAATCAAATTTGTATTTTCCTCATGCATTTTAATAATTGTCGATCTAAAAGTACTGCCAGCGGCGCCACTCGACCGCGGTCCAATTTCATGACACATTTATTCAACAGGCCTTTATAGGAGAGCCATCCCTCTGCTAAGAAGCAGCCCCACGCATTGACCCTGTAGATGTACGCAGTAGTAGATTTCCTTACGTCCGTGAAGATAGCACTGCAATCTAAAAAATGAAGTTTTTTTATATGGAATTTTTTGGAAATCAATTTTTATCTTTGGACGTAAATATCCAAAAAGTTATCGTTTGTTAAATAATGTAGTGCTAACTTCATACTTGAACTGCATATTTAATGTTTTCCAGAACTCCTGGATGAATCATTTGGAAACGTTTGGAAGTTAATTTTTATCGTTTGGACATGAAAATCCAAAAAGTTATCGATTTTTCAAAAAAATTAGTTGCACTACAAATTACAAATTTTTTCTTTGCCACTTGTTTGGAAATCGTTTGGATGTTTTTTGGAAATCCATCACCAAACATCCAAACGATGAAAATGGATTTCCAAACAATTCCATATAAAAAAAAAAACATTTTTGTAGATAACAGTGCTATCTTCACGGACGTGATTTCCTTAGCATCCGGGCCATTGAATTCAAGAGGTGCCGCACAGTGGGCTATTGTCAAAAAGTCCGTGACAAAATCGTAGAACTTTTGATAGGAATGATCTAAACTCATTATCATGTATTCGGAACACATGAGACATGCCATTTAGAGTTTTACTCAATGGATTCAACGCTAAACAGAACCACAGTGCACTTAAAGGAGTCTCCTTGAAAGATACCCGTTGTAATGCGTATTAATCTAGTTATCCTAGGTTGTACATGATCAAAATACTTGATTCTTGTACCCCAAAGCATCATCGCACGACTTATAAAGTCGATGATGCGTGGGCAGATTTGGTATATTTTTAAGACTGCAAGCAAATAGTCATATGATACGAAAGGAAACGCTTGCTTGTAGTCAGTGTATGCCATGTGCAAGTTTCTTTGATGTTTACGAGCTTGCGTCATAGCACCAGCGTTTATGGTGACTAGATCTTTACTGCCCCGCGAGTTTTTACAACATCCTTTTTGTTCATCTGTTAGGATGTCATTCTCGTCGCAGTGAGAATATACCTCATTTGCAACGATGGCTGTAAGGCATGTATAAATTGTTGGAAGACGGGCTATCGGTCTAAATCAGTGGTGGGTAAAAGACTGCCGCGCGGCAACCCTAGCCACCGTGGCTGGTCGAGTTAAAATCTCATGGCAGTACCTGCTGCCGCCAAGAAGGTTTACCCTTCACAGACGCTTCCTTTGTTAAGCGGGGTTTCAGTAACGGAGATTAAAATTAAAAACTAAAAATTACTTAATTTCAGAAGTAGCATTTGGAAACTTCGAAATTCAAAATTTTTGAATTTTTGCGATCGAAAAGAATCTTAAAAATGTATTAAAAAACTAAAAATCAATTAACTATAACTTTTAGTTTGAAATTAAATTTTCATTACATTTCATCAAAGCATTGATTTTTAACTTCTCAAGTAGAATTTTCGATATATGTATTCGCAAAAATGTCACAGATTTCCCAATTTGCACCTTACTTTGCTGACATCCATATCCAACCTTATCTTCCATGGTGGATCTCGATTCCTTCCTGGGGCGAAGATTGCAATTGTAGGCCTAGTTCTGCGGCCCGACGTTCTGACGGCTGCCACAGCTGCACAGTATACAAGAGTTTGCACCTCTAACGCAGTTTGTGTTGCTTTCAAATGCATAGGTAAAACCTTGCTGTTCTGGTGTTCTACTAGTGCACGCAGATCATTTGTGATGTTCATCTTGGGCAAAGAATGCCTTTGTGTTGGTTCAACATGTCTGAACTCTAGTAAAGCATGACCAAAATTCCGCTCAAGGTGCTGTAGTTTTTGTGGGATTTCGCTGTTCACATCATCGTTATTAATGTCCGGATGTGGTTCTAGTAGATCCGGTACTTGATGTGCATTGTCCCCAGCACCTATGCCTTCAGCTTCAATCAGTTCTTCGTTGTCCACATATTCCAAGGGGAGTTCAGCAATAGGAAGCTGCTGTTCCACTTCCATTTTGATGGCAGCTATTTCAACAGCCGAAAGCAATCTGTTTACAGATATTGAGCGTTTTTGGTCTGCTAGATTCTGCTCATTTATTCTTGTGGATAGCTCTGGGTACTTCAGTAAGAAGAGTCGATGATGTTCTCTCCTCACACTTTGCCCACCTTTCTCTGCCAAAAAATAAAGGCGCATAACATTTCTGTTCATATGGTATGCCCATGGTAACCGCCTTCTTGGTTGCTGAACTTCTGCTCCTGCCTCTGGTTGTATTAGGCCATCTGCCTCTGGAGGATGTGGTGGTGCTGGATGATCATCAGGTTGAAGAACATCAATTGCCGCGGCTTGATCGTGTGACGCGGCTTCTCCTAACTGATGTTCATTGTCGTCGTTTTTCCACGCTTTTTTATTTATCATATTATTTAGAATAATATTTATTATATTATTAATAATATAGAATAATATTTATTTATATGAGGATACTTTGCATCAAACTTTGTCCTAAAGTTGTATTCTTTTTCGCTTTTGTTTTTAAACTTCGCACTTTCATAGTCGAGACGCACCAATTCCTCTTTCATTGTGGTATCCCATTTGATGATCTCGTACAGTATTTCTGTTGAGGTAGTTGGCTGCAAAAAGCTAACGCTAGCCAAAGCATACTCAGCAGGCATAGTTGATGTTCCACTGCTTACCGTTTCTCGCAGATGTTCTTGCTGGCGAGCTGTTTGATTAGTGAGATCTGCCTGACCACCTCGCAGCTCGACCACCGTCCCGCATGCTGTGGCCCCCAGCGGTGGCTCCAGGGGCGCCCCGATTATCCTCGGGAAGCGGCAAGCGTTTCAAAATCTTTAATAGACTCTCCACGATAATTTATGTGTTTTGGTCTTCCTCTTCGTTCTCTGCCTGTCTGGCATGGGAAACCCTGTCAGTAGCATTGCTACCGCCAACATAGCCTTCAAAGTCATGAGAGGTATCATGGTTCTTCAAAGCAACTAATCCCGACGCAACCGGAACGTGTATGTCATCCACTCCTGCTCCTTCTGTCCTAGAAGGTAAGCAAGGCTGGGAAATTTACGTGAGATGACATCGTACAACTCTGTTCCTTGGAGTCCGGTCTGTAGACGCGTTTGACCTTACGCGGCAGACGGGACAGTTGAAGGTGAAGCTTTCACCTCTGGATACTTTTTTACAGCTACCAATCTTTGTAGAATGTTATGAGAAATAATGTTGATGGACCAGATGAAGTGATCCCAGAAGAACAGATTTTTGCATCAGGTTCGCAATGAACTGACAAGTGACATGTGATTTGTGAGCCTGACGGTGGCAAGCCGAAATCTTGTTGAGTTGGCTGAGAAATTAAGCTTTCATACCTCCAAGGCAGCCGATTATGAGAACTACAAGATGCACTTTGTAGCCTTGGTGCAGCCTGCTAAGCTCGAATAGAAGTGCTTGATATTTAGCACGTTTCTCTTCCTCCTTTGCCGTGATATTACCATCGGCTGATGCCGAGAATTCAATCACTAGATGATCTTCATCTTTAGATCTTGAAGGACAATATCAGGCTTTGTAGCACCGATACGTTAAGAGGTGGAGAATGAGAAATTCCAGTACATCTTACACTGGTCATTCTCTACAACGGACTCCAGTTCCCCGTGGGCGCATGTCAAGACGGGCATTACATCAACATCATAGAAGTGCCGAAGATGGTAATACAAGACTTTTAGAGCCGCATTGTGTCTCGCTATGTACCCGTAGTGTTCATTCTGAGAGCATCCACTGAAAATATGTCCAAGTGTTTCTGGCTCTTGTTTGCACGCTCGGCAGTTCGTATCGTCTACAGGAACATTCATTATGCGTTCGAGGTAAACTAAGGTGTCTATAACGCCGTCTTGACAGGCAAAAATAAATCCCTCAGTCTCCGATCTCAATCAAGCAGACTTGAGAAACATGTTGGACAGAACCGTCGATAGCCCTTGCCTACGTATAATACCGTAGAATTTACCATGAAGGGGCTTGTCAGCATGTTCTGTTAGTAGAAACGACTATCCTGCTTCCTGTAGACGACTTTTGAGCACCAAAGGTGTTAGTGATGCTAGGCCATGTGTAGTGTCGCTGGAATCAAATGGGAGACCAAGCTCTTCTGCGGCACAGTGAAGAAACGCCGCAGCATTGACGACTTTATGTTGATGTACGAACCGCATAAGAAAATCTGTGATATTTAGAACTGAGCAGGCTGTATCCAGAACTGTTCTTCGACGAAGACACTCCAAGCTCAGAAAACCTCTGCTCCCTTTATCTCGAGGGAGTTATATGCGAGGTCAAGATGCTACAACTCATCGACGTTCCATTTTACTGCATCAAACGTGTAAAGCAGTATAGGAACGGCCAGTATATTGGTCGCCTGGATCTTATTCTTCCCAGAAAATGTGGAAGCCCAAATTTTTCTGAGAATTTGGCGATAACTTTTTTGAAGGGCCGTTTTTACCACACTCACATCTTGGGTTTCCGCTTGCTGTATTCCAAGAGATGTATATGTCTGTCCATTACCAAGATGTTGAAGGGTATTTTCACCTATGATTTGAACATCCTGATCGTCACGCGATGATGTAGTTCCTAGTCTTCCTTTGTGTAGGTGGACTCCGGAACACTTGTCCAGTCCAAAGCTCATGCTAATCGCCTTAGAGTACCTATTTACCGCCGCCACAAGGATATCAAGGTCCTCTTTTGAAGAGGCAAAGAGTTTAAAGTCGTCAATATATAAAAGGTGGTTGACGTTGTTTTATCTTCTATTCGGCGGCCCACATAGGTATTCAGAGCTGGTAGTCACCTGTCTTTTGTCAGATGTTACGACAAATCTTGTCCGCCACAAGAGCTTAAGCTCTTTCATGCATCTCACTATTCTTGGATGCTTTTCCAGGCACTCAAGGAGCTTGATAAGCTGCTCATGGTTCGTGTTATCGAATGCCTTACGGTATTCAATCCAAGCCATGGAGAGATTTCGTCGATCCCTGATCGAATCCTGGGTTAATACACCTGTCTATTCACAGGATCTACCTGCAACCTGCCGGGCCTCTCTTGCATCCACGTTGTTAAGAATGCCAGTGAATAGCTTGTAGCTGATGTTTAAACAAGCTATGGGACTCTAGTTCTTTGGAGTTGACAAATCTCCGGTCTTAGGGATCAGTACCGTGCGTCCTTCCACCAACCACTGCGAGATGGGCTGTACTCTGTTTAAGAAAGTAGTAAATATACGAGCCCTGGAGGTTCAGCTTTACGAATCGAAACCTTCCAATTAAGATATTCTTTTAAGGGTTCATACATTTTCTCAGCTTCCTGTCAAAAAAAAAACTGGTAGATCCTGAAAATGGCCAGCCGATCCTGGGTGAGGTTGCACCTGTGGATTGTTCAGACCCCTGTATTAGACATTTATCGAATGGGAAAAGTTTAATTAAATAATTTCAAAAATATTTAAAATTTTTACGACTACAAACCACGAGGAAGAAAAAAGTAGATAAATCCTGAAAATATAAAAAAAAGAATCAAGACAGTTTTCTGGAGGAAACAAAGTAGATTTAAATAGCCTGCAAAATTTGGTTTCCTGAAAAAAATGTCAAAATCGTTAGTTCGATATATATATATATATATTTTTCTATATCTCTATTTATATATATCTTTGCTTGTATATATATATCCCACAGTGAGCAAGTCAGGTGCCGGGATAAAATCAATCAGCACCCCTGCTAACGTGTCTAAAGGCTAAAAAACGTTAACAATTTTATTACAACTGAAATTTTTTGTATAAATAGTATTTGCAATGACATATCCGAAACCGCCAGTCAGATTGTCCATCGCTGGGATAGGGCTAGTCAGCAACAAGCTCAACACGTAAAAAATAATGGTGTCGTAAATGTACTTTAATAGAAACCATCATGTTATGAGCCTGTAGCGCCCCCTGAAAAGTGAGCGTTAGATAGCCCTTTACCGAATCGTGTCAGCTGCTGACATATCATTAGTTCAATAAAGCGCCACATTGACACGTAAATAGTTCCACAAATTAAAATTTCGCGCTATACAAGAGTACCAGTCACAGCCCAAGCAGGTGACTACCACGTCAGTCGTATGTTTTCACGTCTCATTTTTCAGACGGCCCTACAGTTTCATAATATGCTGATGTCGAATAAAATATCGTACAAATAGTATTTGCAATTAAATTTACAAAACTGCCAGTCAGACACCACCCAGCTCCGGGACACGGTCAGTCGGCACTCCGCGCAACATGTCAAAAATAATGGTGACGTAAAAGAGCGTTATTACATCTGAAATTTTTTATATAAATTTCCGAATAAGCACTTTTATGTAACGATAAAATTTATTTCTTAATGTTTCTAAACATTATTGATAAAAGCTCCACGTCGCGTTTGGTCGGTGTATAACTTTAGGTCCTGTGTATAAGCATAGGACCTGCATTTTTGTACAGCGACCAAACGCGACTCCGAGCGGTCTCGAATGAAGGCGTCAAAATGATTTTTTAATAATGGGAAATAATTCTGTTCTTAACATTTTGTTACCACCCTATAATTTGTAAACTTTTTCACACTTTTAAAGAAATGAGAAAAATGAAATTATGGACAAAAACTTAGAATATTTTAATTTACGAAGTGTATACAATGTTGATACCGTTAACAGAAAAACTAGCGATACTGACAGTAAGATTTTTGCGAAAATTTCAAATGATTAGGTTTTACTTTAAAGGATGAAGCTTAAGTTTGGAAGATTTGAATATATGTAAAAAAAGAGTCTGGAAGATTTTAAGGCTTTTTTTGAAAATGTTACATCATTTAATAAACTGTTAGGAAAAATGAATGATTTAAAAACATATTTTAGAAGCTTTGAAAAGATTCTTAAGTTTTGTGGGAAAATTTCAAATGATTTTTTCTTTATTTAAAAAATGAATTTTTAGACAAAATTGAAAAATGTTTCAAAACATTTTAAATGATTTTCCAAAGTTTTGAAAAAGAATGTAGAAGATTTTAAAAGCACCTGACTTGCTCGCTGTGGGATGGTAATGCACACCTCAAATGAAACCAAATCTCAAAAAACTAGAAGTAACAAAAGTACTTGAGAGGTTATTCACCAGCTCCCCTACTGTTGTCAGTTGAATATCTCTCCCTCCCCCTCTTTCTTTCCCTCTCTCTCTCTTCCTCTCTCGACACATAAGAATTCAAACCTTTTTGGTGTGTCAGCAGTTTCGATGCTTGTATATTCATTAAAAAAAATATGCACTTACTACATATTGCGGCAGTCATACATATATGGAGACCTTTTGATATTTACAAACGACGCACGTTGATTCAAATGCAATATCGTTTACAATTACGGGCAATTAGAAAATTTCGTCACCATTTTGGTATTTTGGATAAAGTAACTGGACATACAACCCATTAGTGCCTGAATTAATTTAGGGTTTCAGAATTGCATTTTTTTTACATGACTAACACTTTAGGTCTACCTGAGTACGAAATGACCATTGGTTGTTGAAAAAGGTCGTGGGGAATCCCCCTGAGCTTGCTTGACAAGCTTTAGGTTAGTTCGTGCGGTTGCGACACAAAGGCGACAATTGACGCGCAAATTTCAAACAACGTCAAAGTGATGCCATATGGAATCGCTAGGCGCTAATGGGTTTTAAAAACCTACAATAATTTCATGTTTATAAGGCAATTGGGATCGTGAATCTAGGTGGCGCTACAATCGATTGATTTAGTTACGTTCACCATTTTGTTTTTCACCCTTCTACAATCGTACAGATTAGCCAATAATCAATAGTTATCCATATACTCTTCGCCATTCCATTAAAGATATATTAGTCAACTCAAAGACGTCTAAAAAAATTTCCACGTGAATTCTAAAGTAAATTCCGATTAGTTAGATAACTTTTCTTTCTATTAGGATTACTCCAAGGAGTTTAACTACTTGTGGAAAGAAATAATTGGTAATAATGTTCAATACAGTTTTTGGAAAAACTCAGATGATTCACAATATGCTAGAATTTGCACACATACACATTCCACATTAATTTACTCCAGTGATATAAAATAGAAATGGTGGAATATCCGAATAAAGTCCGATCTTAACAATTTGACCCAGACTCAATCAATTCAACATATTAAAAAATCGAGTGCAAATGAGCAAAGCTGGTTCTAATTATAGATTCCTACCTTCCCGTCATCCAGAAGATTCTAAGCTTTAGTGGTTCATGTCCGTGCTAAGTTTCTAGATCATTCTTGATGACGTCATAGAATGATTTTGCGCAATTATGAGAGCCGAATTCATGTAATCAGTGTCAAGGTTATTTCTTATCTCAATAAAGCATTTCGCGTAAATACTTTTAAGGTTATATTTTGCTTTGTCGTAGCATTTTCTACCGCGTCATATAGTTATTAGAAAAACAAGGATGATTTATTGCTTTCTTCTAGATAAATGTTTAATTAAAAATGCTTGTCTTTATTTAATGCGCAAAAGATGCAAGTGTACAGGTGAAATTCGATATGGAGGGCTATGTATGACATCCTGTTTGAGATAACGAAATATCTAAAAAAATACGCATCCTACGGAAAAAATGTCTGGAATAAAAACTTTTTATTTTCGAGGGGGAAAAAAGATTTGCTAAAATTTACCACACCCCCACCCCCACAGGAGGCAGGGGTGGGGGTAACTTTGTAATTTCAAATGGCAACCCCAATTTTTTATCACAGATTCAGATTCTCCTTTACGAAATACGTAAGTTTTATTCGGAAAATTTGTTTCGATTCGCGATAGATGGCGCTGCAATTGCGGAAAATGAAATTGTTGACACTACTTTTAGCTCTACCCAGGAATAACGACGCGGACGTAGTAGCTGTCTATTCCCTTCGGGGTGCTTAATTTCGGTGAGTCCCCTTGCCTC
>CAKNYM010019108.1:0-25859 GCA_932195095.1 Andricus curvator
TATAAAACAAATGAATATTATATATAATACTTCACACTATACATAAAATATATATAATATTTCCGCCTGGGTATATAGATATTCTCCTGAGTGATGCAACTTTTCGTGAAGTTCACTCAGAAGAATATCGTATTGCCTACTTTCAGGAAACCCGTGTAACTCGCAGGTTACAATATATATTTTCCTTCACAATTTAAGGAGAGTGAGAAAAGACCGAATTCTGTCATATAGCGTCCTGAAAACGGTAAATAAGTGTTTTTACAATAGGAAAGAAAATTGAATACAGTATACATCGCGTTCAAAGAGTCCGTAAAACAGTTTGCAAGTGTTTTTACAAGAGGAAATTGAATACAAGATAAAAGTATTTAAACTTGACATTTCGTCTTTCGACCGTACAACTGAATGCCGGGAGACAAACACACGAAAATACATTGCCCGCTCTGGATGGAAATTCCGAAGATGGAGAATAACAAACAATAGGTGCACTTTACAGGAATAATTTTTGGCCGTCTTATCTTGCGCGGAAGGAAACGTTCGAACCCAGGTACAACAAAGAAAATTACGGAACGAGGCCGCACAGAAAAACAATTTTCAGAACGAGCAACTTGTTCATGTAGAAGTCTGATACAGAGTAATTTTGAGCTTGATGCTTTCGCACGCCAAGTTCTGATCACAACCAGGTGGGTTGCGTCACGCACCCACTTGTCACTTCTGCGCAACGCTTCCCGCACGGATTCTCGCCTCTCGACTACAGTGTGCGTACTTCTGACCGCGCTTTTCCGCGTCCGTCGGCTGCTTGTAGGTGCTGACTGCGTTGACCAATTTTTTATTTATTAAAAATTTTTTTTTTACAAGGGCTGGTGAAAAATGTTCTTATAACACACCGAGAAGGGTCCGCACTTCTCGGTAGTGTGGGGATGCCGATGTCATCACTACAATGATCTCAATATATAGGAATATACACGGAGATCTCAATTTGATCATTATAGTGATGCCATCGACGACCCACTAAAAAACACCACCCTTTACTGCCAACCCGTGTCCTCGGAACCGCTTTCGCATTACTTCAAGGACATGGGAGTAAGGCCATTTTGCCGTGCCTCGCCGCTAATCTTTTTGGGCCAACTTGGACTTCCTCTGGTATTCTTCCTGGACCTGCCCAGCCATGATGTACGCATCGTCCTCATTAGTGCGACAATGTCACATAACGGGCTCGTCAGCTTTCGACATCATGGCTGGGTGAAGCTGTTTATACTTGTCTTCTGGGAGGCTTCCTCGGCGGGGCTGCCTCCCGGAACACCTTGCACCTCATTGACCCCGGTAGATGGTCGGTCTGTGGTTTACTTTCCTCAGCAGTGCAGAGGTAGCACTGCGGTGTGCTTGCGCAGTCCGCAGCCCTATGGCCCCCCTTGCCGCATCTCCAACAGTCTGTTGTCCGATCGGGACCTCGGCAGCTTGCTGCCATGTGGCCAAATCCTTGGCAGCGATAGCAGCGCATCACCTCCATCTTTTTTCGTATACGACAGGACACCCATCCCACCTTCAGGTGTCCTGCTTGTACTCTTTTTTGCGCCTGTTCTTCTGTCACTCCCACGAATGCCTTCAGCGTTCCTCTGAAGGCCCTTTTCGTGAGAGTGACTCTTATCTGCTTAGGTGATGCTGCTTCAAGACATTTCTTGACCGCAGCCTCAACCTCCTCCACAACAGTAGTGGTGTCGAGGTCCAAGACCTCGACCTCAGTGCGAGGGACAAGCTCCCTCACACTACCCCCTTCTCCAATAACCTCTCTCATAGCAGCAGACAGCTTCATTCTGCCGTCCGCTGCAGGTCCTACTGCCACAAGGACCCCCTTGTTCCTGGTTTCTCTGACACCCTTAATTTTAAGACCAAGGGTGTCAGGTTTCACCTTAAGTTTGAACACACACATTCTAGCTAAGAAAGAGATTCTGAGATATGAGAACCAGGATAATCAGTATTATGATTTTGATTGTAAAGTGTGAATCTAATTTTCCTACGATTCTGCAGAAAATTTGAAAAGATATCTGAAGATTTCAGATATATCGAAAATGAATTCAAAAAATTGTAAAGAAAATTTCGTTATTTTATAGGATGTTACAAAATCTGAGGAATAATAATTGACGTCAGTTTAACCTTTCAAACTTCAGGACTTTTAGAAGTTTGGAAGACATTAGGAAATATTTTCTATATGTTTAAAAAAGTTTTCAAGTTTGAGAATGTTTTTAATTTCTTCAAAAATTCTAAAATTCCTTTTGAATTTTTTTAACGAATTGTGAAAAACTTTCAAAATTACAAAAATTGCACTTCCACATTTCCACAAATCTTCAAAATTTTTTTATTCTTTTTCAATCTTTTTTTATTTTCTTTGACAATTGATTGGTTTTGAACATATGTTTAAAACGTCGAAACATTCTAAATATGTTTTAAAATAATTGGAAATTTTCCCGAAATTAAAAAAAAATCTGTAAAATCAAAAACATTACCTTAAAATCCTCCAGATATGTTTTGTGACAAGTTTGTGGATGTTTTCAATTATTTTAAAATCATTTCAAATATTCTCTTCAAATTAATTTAAAAAAGAGAATCATTTTAAATTTTGCTAAGAACTTAAGAAAATGTTTCATTCTCTTGAAATCTTTCAAAACGCGTGAGAAGGTTCTAAATGTTTTGTTCACTATCTTTAAAAATATTCTTTTTGTTTGAAATGCCTGTAAGTCCGTTAAACTAACTTGAATTTTTCTAACAAATTTAGAGAAACTTTCAAAATTACAAAAATTGCCTTTAAATCTTCCACGTTTTTTTCAACAAGTAATTTGCAGTATGAAAACTGTAAAATTGCACCAAAAAAGTTGAATTTTCTACCAAAAAAATGACTTTCCAACCAAATTGCTGAATTGTCCACATAATAATTAAATTTTCACCTGAATAGTAGAACTTTAACCAAAAGAGATGAATTTTAAATCAAAATATAAAATTAGAATTTTCAACCAAAAAGAATTAACTTTGACCAAAAAACAGTGGGATAATTTTTAATGAAAAAAAAAATTAAAACTTACAATGAACATTTATATCAACCATTTTTTGCAATTGAATTTTTCCATAATATTGGTTATCACCAGTGCAAAATGAATAGTTTAATTTCAATAAATGATGGCTAATTTTTCAGAGAAAAAGATTCTCTACAACTCTACTGTTTCCAATTCCAAAAATAATTTTTTCTTCGGTTGAAATCGCTCAAATAAATTTTTAAAGAGAAAATATTTTTCAAACCAACATATTTAATATAAAAATTGTTTAATTATTTTCCAAATTGAAAGCAGCAGACCTGTATACCATTACTTCCATTAAGCTTGGAATTAAAAAACAGAAGGGTTATCTATAATTATTTTAAAAACTAATTAAATCAAAATGAATATACGACTCTTGTAGTAAACGGTGTATATATTACATGAAATATTATACAATTTACGATAGGTTACAAAATAGAAATGTTTGTATCACGAGTTTCTCGTGTTTATTGGGAATAAACATTTTTTTTGCGTTCGAGTCCACTTTGCACTCTTTGAAAACTTGAAGGTCTAGTTGCGCCAGGGAATTTGTATCCTGGACTTAGTTTCACTGCTGTGGGATGATAAACACGATGCATACGAATAGGAGCAGGATATGAATTGCTGTCTACTGACTCCTCAGGGGATTCAGTTATTGGAGAACCAGCAGGATGTTGATGATTCTCATAATTTTGAAGATTTTTATGATACTGAAGATAGAGACGATTAAGGTGGAAATTTGGGGTAATATTTTGATCAAATTGTGGACTTTGTCGATGCAACTCACGAACAGTGTCCTGTGCTGGACTATTCAAATCAATTTCAGAATCCCGAGGACGTTTGACTGATGAAACAAATTCTGTAAACACAATTGAAATTTATAAATTTAGAGCCTTTAACAATTATTTAAAATTCAAAATCTAAACTATGAGACATGTAGCACTTATCCGATTCTTACTTCATCGACATTTCGCAAAATTAAAAAATTATTTCAAAATAACTGTTTGATATTGCAAAGTAGTTTTTATTTGGTAACGATAGTCGTAAAGAAGTTACTTTTGTATATAAGAAAATCCTTTGAAAGTTTTTTTCAAATGAAAGCTGATTGAATCCTGTAGAGACGTCTTTAGGCAGATTTGAAAATATTTGTTTTCATAAAAAGCTGTATGAAGAAGAAAAGCGAAAAAAGATATTCCCAACAAACGCATTCTTTAACTTAGAAAAAATAACTTGTATAAACTTATA
This sequence comes from Andricus curvator, assembly GCA_932195095.1. Taxonomy (NCBI): domain Eukaryota; kingdom Metazoa; phylum Arthropoda; class Insecta; order Hymenoptera; family Cynipidae; genus Andricus; species Andricus curvator. The sequence continues at coordinate 4,311 of CAKNYM010019108.1, forward strand.
ATCGATCAAAATGAATGCACATATACCAAAAGAACTAATTTTATATATAGTTTAACTCAAGAATACGAATTTTAACCATGGCTTAGAAAAACGCGAATATCTCATAAACTAGAAAAGGCCATAAATGATTTCATGCGGACGCCCACATCAATTAATAATATCAATTATGGAAAACACGAGTTCATTTAGGTAACAATTTATTCATTCATTAACAAAATCATTTTGTTCATTTCTTTTTTCGCTTCAAACAAAATTTTGATTTAATGAAGAAAATTTGTGTTTAACTAATTCACTAAACTCGTTTGCTTCAACCAACCAAAGAGTTTGGATAATAACAAATATTTTATCAACTCAACAAAATTTTGGAATGAACCAAATTTTACTAACCAAAAAATGTTAATTTAATGTATGTAATTCTTTCGGCAGACTCGACATTTGTCGGTTTCTATACGCCTCTGACACGCCACCTATTGAGTATCTCAAAATTCCTCAAAAGCACGCAGTATTGCAGCAATGTTGCTGCAATATATAAATCTCCCAATCAATATTCTGGAGCAATATCACTGCAATTATTATCGACGGGCAAATCCATCTAATCGAGTCTCGAACCGGACCCTTCTAGGGTCATTATTATTGTGAACCAGTTCCGAGAAGATTCTGTGACCGGGGCAATGCCATAAAGGGAACACGTTTTATTGCGTAAACTATGACCATATTGGGAATTAAAATGTTTTGGAAAATGGGATAGCATTTTTGAACTAGATATGAGCTACGTTTTTGTTCGGGTCGCTCTTGGATGTATGAGCTCCACTCTCATATTGATCTTGCTATCTAAAGCTGCTGAAGTTCCCCTGTCGCTCAGAAGATCTTTGCCGACAAATAGGTTCATCCCAAGGAACTTCAGCTAGAACGGAAACGCTTTTGGTGAGTGAGTCGCTGATTCTGCCGGACAGAACGAGGAATAAAAGATTGCAAGTGAATCCTGACCGAATTGTATTGATATCCGTTTACGACTCTGGCACTGCGTTCTCTTCTGCACTTGACACTACCACCCGACCTGTATACGTGGACGAGCAATGGGTCGTCCTAACCCCGACCTAGGCGTTGACCTAGAGTCGAGGGCGTTCCTGAGGCATTGGTTGACTCTCGTGCGGAATTTAATGAACTCGTGGGGTCTCGTTTTCCAGGCTCGATACGGTTTCTTACCGATGGCCTTTTAGATCCGGCCACGGACTTGGTGGTGTGCGGTTTTTTGTTCCTTTGATCGACTCAAGCTTCGGGATACGCCTGGGTAACTTTTTCCCGATTCTCACGGCTGAGCTCTGTCTTTTTCATGTCGTCAAATATATAATCAAGGGCTGTTCGCGATTCGCGATGGGTTCTCCGACTCTTCTGCCTACCCTTTTGCTTGCTTTACAGGGTACCAACTGACTTTGCGCATCGTCTCGGGATGGTTATTAGATGTTTGTAGATTCCTGCCCACGTCAGTATCCGAGGGAATGACATAACGATTAGGGTTGCGCGGACGACCCCCGTCATCTGAGGATCACTCTTGAGGGAATCCCAGTGAGTGATCGCCTTACTGTCTTTTGGCGTGATTTCGACTTCTGGGCGGCCTTACTTTGGCTTTACGGGAAAACAAGCGGCTCCTGGACCATAACATTTTCGCGGGTTACAAGCAAGACCCTTAGGTCGTGGTTTCGAGGGCTCCATGTCCCGGGGCATGGACTCATCTAGGCACGAGATTAAGAACGACACCTATTTGCATAGAAAACTAATTCATGTGTATAAGATGAAACCTGCCCGTGGGCTGCGACTGCGGTGATGAGCTCAGAGACCTTCAGCATCTTCGTCAGTGCCGCCTACTTTCAGCGGGCTGACCAGCTCTACTTGATTTTCTTAATCGAGTCAGCCCTGATTTGCCACAATTCTTTATTACAAAGTTCAAGACAATTCTGAAAAAAATGAAGAGTCTGTGAATTATATCATGATTCTTGAAATATCCTTCCACTATTTAAAGAATTATGGAACAATTCATGCATTTTTTTCACTATTTCAAGGATTGTTTTGAACCTTGTCATGAACATTATACGAAAATTTTAGATAATTGTGGTCTATTCTAAAGTCTTTGACAGTCAAGTAAAGTTTCCCAAACTTATTTTTGCCTCTCGAGAAGACCCAAGTGACAGCATGATTGACTTTGCCGTAGCGTATGAGAGGCTGAGAGGGCTAGTAAGGAACACAAGAGATATGCGTGGTTCTCAATGTGGAACGGATCATTACCGCTTCGTTTCAAATATATAATTAGGTTAAGTATAAAGAAGAAAGAGAAGTAAAAAGACGAAGCAGACGCCAGTCAAGATAGAGAATTTACAGAGACCGGAAGTGCGAATAGAATTTCGGAATAAGAGAAACGAAAGCCTAGGTAGGACAATTTAGAAGACGCTTATACGGAATAAACATATAGAAGGTGCATTGAAAATATTACAGGAAATCATTGTTAGGAATGCATCTGAAGTGTGCTGTACTGCGGTAGCAGGAAGAATGACTGATGAGATGCTTGGTGAAACGATAAAATCCGCGTAGGTGTGAAGGAGAAGAAGCAAGCGTATTTAAGAAAGTTGGATATTATAGGTCTTAGCAATGATGAACGAAATAGACTAGAATATCATTATAAGGGTAAGAACAGAAAATTAAAAACACCAGCTGAAGAAAGCACGGGTCAAAATGTTAGGAAAGGAAGTAGTAGTACACATATAGACGGGATTAAGTATACCGACCGGCAAATCGTATTGGACATGGAGGAAGTACAAGATTGTATGAGTGACAACTACCAGAAATTATTTGCAGGTAACTTCATGGCGCATAACAACTGCGACATAGAAGACGATACGTTGGAAAATCCCATTGAATTATTATTTCAATCAACAAGAGAAAGGGTGATAAAGTTAACTGCAATAACTACAAAGCTATAAGCTTATCAAGTATCGTAAGCAAGATATTTTCAAAAATATTTATTCGTAAGGTCATGGATACAACAGAATAAAAGACCTGCACGGTATGCCTGAACGTATTTTGGGTTTAATGTTGGAGAATAACAAGAATCAACGACAGATTGAAAAGCCTTAAAACACCTTACATATTTTAAACAACCAATGCTGCATATTCCACGCAGTAAGTCGATTTTTTTCTAACAGCATTTTGCAAGAATTACCTGCGAACGCTGGACTCCCATGTACAAACTTGCGAGTAACATTACACATCCTAGCCCATTGGAGACTCTCATCTTCGAATTCCGTCAGCATTTGTTTCTACATTTTGTTCACAACCCCAAGCATCAGATATAGTTCTGGTGGTGGAATTATTTCTAATGTTTCTGTGTTATCGTTTTCTGAGAAAATTATAGGAGCAACAAATTTTCCTCACAACTTCCAACAGTTCGGTATTCCCCACACGCGTTTAATTCATCTTTTGATGCAGTACACCATGTGCAAGGAAAACTGCTTGAGTGTGATATGATTGACGTTAATACGTTGGCAAGTTTTGAATCAGTTGCTATTTTCCCTTTTAAGTCCTTCGAATTTAAGAGTGACCACATCGATAAAACGTTTTCATATTTCTCTTGTGTATGTGCCACTATCCCAAGCAGTAGTAATCTCTTGACGCCAGAATCCTTAAACTTTTTTGCGAAAACGCCTTCGGTATACTTCTGTCGACCTTCTACATTTGCAAGTTCTGGTTCATCCAAAGATTGCATCGAAAGGCAAAATTTAAAAAAACCTCCGCCACTATCTATTCTGAATTTCAAATGCATTTCATCAACTGCCCGTTTTTCAACAAACTGATATAATCCTTTTACATAATTGCAAAACACTAAAGTTTCTGCAGTAGTTGCAGTATCGTTATTTTTAGTGTTAATCACGTTACACTCTTTCATACTGAAATACAAAGCAAGAGAATGATTCAAAGTTTATAATTTTTGTTTTAAATCTGGTTGAAATAATTTTCTGTCATTCGCAGCGACGCGAAGAGCTGCTGTAATACCATGTACTTTATTTGTTGGAAGCCCATAACTTGTTCCAATTTTTAAAACATCTTCAGCAGAAACACGCTTCTGTTTTTGCTTTCTGATTGCTGCTCAGTCAAAGAAATTTTCAAAGGCTTTTCATGTTTCTGAGATAAAGTCATTACAGTATTTTTATCTGATTTATCTGCTTCAATATTTGTCGCTTTTTCATTTGAAATCACTTTAATCAAATGACACACCAAGTGTTCTGTTTATTTTAGGGGTATACCGTTTATAATATCTTTTAAATTTTCGTAATGCTTCGGTGTACAAAAAAAGCGTGATCCTTGTTCTAGATATGTTTACATTCTCTCAGAGAAAAGTCCTTTTGTGACAAAAGGATTTTTCTTGACGTAATTGGAATTTCCTCTCAAATTTAAGGTTGAGAGGATTTTCATTTGTCTCAACAGAATTCCTTTTGCTGCAAAAAATATCTTTATGCGACTAACTTCACCTAATCTTGCAGCCAAATAATTATATTTGTGTAAAAAATATATTCACGTGGTTCAAAACAAAACAAGCAAGAGGACGATACTTTTCTTTCAAGACAACTTTTTCTCTGAGTGTTAGGTAAGAGACTTTATCAATGTTTACATTCACGTGTTGTTGTGTTAACACAGGCATGTATGATGATAGGTATATTTAAAGACGTACTTCAAAGACCTTATTATATTTTAGGAATTTATTATATTTTTCATTTAATTTTATTTTAAAAAGTTGAAATTTTGATCTCTTAAGATTTTTTTAAAAATTTTATAATGTTTTTTATCAATAAAATGCAGAAAAAAAATCAATTTATTACATTTTTTGAAAAATTCTATTTTTCACCCTTAAAAAACATTCTTCTAAAAAACGGCTAAGCCCCTTAATCGAACCCAACAAAAAATTTGATGTGCTATGACCTTACATTTGAAGTTGGTTCAGGCACACCGTGCCTGGAAAAGCCAATGCGGATTTATGCTAAGAAGATCATGTGCGGATCAGATATTTAGCTTGAGACAAATCACAGAAAAAAGTTTGAAAGTGAACAAAAAAGGTTTCTGCGTATTTGTTGACATAAAAAAAGCCTTTGATAATCAGGTGAATAAAATAAAACTCTCGGAAGTTCTGAAAGAGTATGAAGTAAATAGTTGGCTTCTAAAAGCAAAAAAAGCAATACATGCAGGTAGTAAAGAGAGCTTAAGGGTAAATGGACAACTGAGTGATTGGTTTGATATGAGGCAGAGTTGTAGGCAAGAATGCGTTTTATCCTTTTGCCGGATTACTATATTCATGGGCAAATGTGTAAGCATGTCTCTGTTAGATGAAGCAGGTGCCGAACTCAGCCCATAATTTTCGAAGAATGTTGAGTGGACTAAGGAGTGGAGTGGACTTGCATGAGGACCATGGGTTTTAAGATTACCGTGAATAAAATAAAAAATATTATATTTGAAAGAACGGATGTGAAAACAGTATGCAATATTATCTTAGACGAAGAGAGGATAGAACAAGTTAATAATTACGATTGAGCCACAAAAACACAAGAGCTTGCATAAAAAGATGCATGGATGTAAAGGAAGCTAAAGTTGTATGCAAGGATTGGAAAGTGTCGAGAAAAATAGTTTATAAGAAATGTGTTACGAGGAGTGTCAGCGGAGTAATAGACGCCTGAAACGAACGATCTTGGATACCATTGGGCCCTCGTGCAGAGCTTTTCTATTCTTACTCTGGGATTGCCAGTTAGTTTGTGTACTTTTGTGTGAACTGTGACGTATGATGACTTTGTGAAGCTTTTCGCCGGGGACCCGTGTCGAAGCGATGCTGCAGAACGAACGTACTATTTGAATATGCAACACAAGAATTATAGAACGATCTCAAACTTATTTCTTTTCCCCAGAGATCCCTTACTTACTCTCACCATATGAATTCCTTGATCGCAAAGAAGAGAAAAAGCCATCCACGGCGAGTTTCCCAAAACGTTAGATCAACATGAAGTGGATAGTGGGGCATCCAATATTTGGTTAAAGAAGAGTGTCATGTTTCCAGAAACGGAAGGATTCGTCATTGCAATTCAGGAAAAGGTGCTCAGCACTAGAAATTAGGTTTGGTAACTGCCGATTATGTGGAGATACCAACGAATCTTTCGAGGAAATTATTGATAGTTGTCACGTAATCTATCAGAGAGAGAGTACACGCGCAGACATAATGATGTGGCTGGCATTATATGTACATCAACAACTTGCTCTAATACTAGGAATCTTAAGACTGGATGTCCTTCTATTAATATATTCCAGTACCCGTTTTAGAAAACAAAGATTATATCTTATAATGGGATGTTAGTGTCCAGACGGATCACTATACCTGAGCTAATCGACGCAACCTCGTGATCCGTGAAAAACAAGTGGAAGAGTCTATATTAGTGACATTGCTTGTCCACTCAACCAAAATTTGCACGCAAGATGCGGTTTTAAGAGACACCTGTCGCATTGTAAGGAACTTCCCAGATCATCAGGAAGTAGGCGACTGAAACCCTATGAAATGATAGATGGTCGCTCTAAAAAAGGATCCAGAGGCGACCTCACCTTGACCACGCCTTCAACGAACTCGGCTGCTATATAAGGACAACAGCGGAAAAATATAAACTTCAAACCACATCATGCTCCGAATTTTGTTCCTACTACTACATCGTCGCAAAAAATCTCAAACATCGTATTGATTTAATTTTTAACATCGTTAACTCATCAGGAACTTGACTTAGTTCGTGTCGGATGACGAAAAAACCGGGATAAAACCACAAGAAAAAGTTCAAATAAAATAATAATACAAATGATGATATATGTTAGCTGCTGCACGTTGAAAAAACAATATTTTCAAAGAAATATTTATTCCAGAAATATAAATCTTCTGGGAATCTATTACACTTATGATAACGAAGATGGTTAGTAAACATTTAATGACGTACTTATTGAAGATAAAACGTACATATATAACGAATGAAGTAATTTTAAATTAAGTCTTTTGTGTACACAAAGAATTATTTTTCTGTGCGAAAGCGTCAAATTCAGGAAATTTTTAAATAAATTCGTTCATAACAAGAGCAATTATTTATTTATAGCATTCTTCGTCACCGGGTCAACTTTTATAACAGATTACAGCAATTTTCGTGAAGGAAGATTTTTTTTTCCTGTGCAGGAACAGTTTTCAGAATTAAATAAATTCAAATTATAAAATATCAAATTAGGAGCACTTAATATTGAAAAATTCAAAAATGTATTGTGCAATTGAAAATGTTTTCATCAGATGCCGTACAAATTTAACAATGCCAGAAATAATTGTAAATGTTACATTTATGGCTTTTAAGCAATCAAAAGGGCAGAAATATATTTTTAAATTTTTTACAGTTTCAAACTCGAAGCTTACAAAATTTCAGATCCAAAATTGAGCGATTCTAAACTGCCTTTAAAAGTGGAACATTTTTTGATTGAACGTTTTAATTATTATTAATTTATTATTTTTTTGTTTAGTGTATATGCATTTATTTAAATCGATTCTATTTTCATACAAGTTATTTTTTCTAAGTGAAAGAAATGATTGACTTGAAAAAGTTGTTTTTTCAGTTTTCTTCACACAGTTTTTTTTGCAAACAAACACATTTTTAAAATGGATTCGAAGTTTCTGCGGAACTTAAAATACAAAAGTATCGTTTACTTTAATGCGTTCTGCGTAAAATGAAATTTTCGAATCTTCAAGTTGGTTGAGGTTACCATTCAAAAATTTCATTTTTCGCAAAAATTATTAAATTAAATATTGTTTTCCTCTTAGTAGCGCTTAATATTTACAAAATATTCCGTTCTAGTATTTATTCAGTGAAATAAGGTGAGATAATTTTAATGTTAAAACTTTAGTTCAACAGTCAGAGTAGTAGTAATTCGATAAAATGAAATTACAATTAAAATAAAAAGCAGGTGTTAAAAACAGGTTTAAATTTCTTAAATACTATTGATAATGCGATGAACCTCTTACCGATACAATAAAGGGAAATCACAAAGGTAAAGATCAAAGTACCAAGTAGCTTCATTTTTTACAAACAGCATGCACGTAGAACACAAATATTAGAAGACAATCTAAGAGATTTTATCATCGACTGAAATTTTAGCAACTTCATCACTGTTATATATGTGCACAATATGTATGCTTCACAGATTTTGTAGAGCGAGTATTAATGATGATATATACATTTGATAAACGTGATTTATATCCTCGAGCAATCTAATAAATTTAATAATTTTTGTATGATCATTCACAAAATGCGTGATACTTTTTGCAAGCTTTTATTCTACATGCTATGTGGGTATATGTATGTCAGGGTATAAATTTTGTATTCAAATTTTAACACACATCCACTCGACTTAAAACTTTGCATACATATCGTATTTACGATGGCCATACAATATTCTATCAAATTTAAGTTGACCCCCCTCCCGGATTTTTATACTGTTAGGAACCCCCAACAATAATTTTCCCTATGACAGTATTCACTAATTCCAATTTATTTACGCAGTTTACTACGCCATTTACTATCATGTCTTGTATTTCTGTATCTACTATTTCGCGATATGCGAAAGGGATTGGATAAGTTTTTCGAACAGCAATTTTGTGTGGTTTCACATTAACTTTATATTCGAAGACACCGGCACAACACAGGAAAAAATAATTTTTCAAATTTGACCAGACAATCAACAAATGCTGCCGCTCTGTATAGTTTAATTCCGTAAGCGAAGCTGCTATTTCTCGGACTCCGTCTAAAAAATTCCCGGCATGCGATTCTAAAATATTTTTATTCGACTTTTGTATATCTGTCTTTCAAATGTATTTAATTTCTTCTTTTACATCAAACTCGAAATCATTTTCAAAAATCAAATTACCACAAACAAGTTCCCAAGGGGAAATTCTATTCATTTGACAATCGGAGAAAACGTCAATGTTTTCTTAGATTACAGTAGTGTCTGAGATATTACCTCAACTCTCATCTCCATTGTACGTTATCTCTTCCGAAACACGTGCCCATTCATTATCATAATCAAAATCAGAGAATAAAGTCTACAAGCAAATGTCACCATCGAGTTTGCTTTCACTTCTATTATCAATGTATAAGAATACATAAATCATCATTCGCAATAAAAGCGTTTTCTGCGACAGCTACCTTGTTAACACGGGGCGATGGATTGTAATCATCTACGACCGTTCGCCGCGGGTCAATATTTAGACTCTTTTGTCGACAATTTTCGCTATTAGAAAGTTGAGATTTCTTACTTTTTGAATTTTCAGAAAATACTGAATTAATGTGAGGATTTTCATTTTAAAGAATTGCGACGTAGATTATATCGGCCCGATCAAACGAAATCAATGTGTCTGGAGTGGGCACATCATCGATCGATATAGAACGATGAAGATAATCTATTGCAACCCCGTTACCTAAGAACCAATCATTGGAACGTTGAACAATGAAATAATTAATCTCGGACAATCAGGGTTTTTTTATCAATATTTGAAGTGTTATGATCAGGGTCACGGGTTACGCTATTTGTCAAGTCATCAAACAAATCATACGGATTATGTGCGTTGTTTGACGTGCTAACATCGCGCTAATAATTAGTTTAAAGCATTGGTTGCTTGAAATCCGTGTGCCCGATCATTTCTAGAAACATGGGTTGGAGGGGGAACGTAAGATTTGGAAATCGGAATTGGTTTGAACAATCTCCAAAATAGTAGGGATAATTTTGACCCGAAATGAGATGCAAGTTCATTTGAGGAATATTCATCCGATTAGGCTCGAAATTTCCAGATCCACAGGGACAAGTATGATAATTTGTGGCTTGTATCTGAGAATTTCAAACTTTCTGTTTGGCGTTATTATTACCACCTTGAGTGTTGTTACTAATTAGATCATCATTTAGGTTCTGATTAAAGTGAAAATTATTTAGATGCTCTGCTTGTTATTATTATTATATTTTTTCTGTTGGTTTGTTTTGTCATTGTGGGTCGCGTCAAGTTGCGCTAAGGCCTGAGTTATTTTGTTCATGCCAACAAGTAGGCCTGGAGGTTACCTTTACTTGGATCAAATCGCTTCGCAAGCCATGCGGATTTTATTTTTCGCCTATTGGCATCGAGCAGAATTCTTCCAAAAGAGCTGTCTTAAAGGTCTTGAAAGTCTTAACAGTCTCCGCGACCTCCAAATGTGCTTTCGAGGACATTCAATTTATTGACTTCCAGAATGCCTTTAATTTGAAAAAATCTGTCTGAGGCCTCCAAAAATTCATTAGAATTTCGAGATTCGCTTTCGAATTTTGGTGGCTATGCCTCCATGTTAATACCTTGCAAACGACATCCCCCAGAGGCACTAACAAATAACATCGACGAATATGAAAATTTTTGAGTCCATTATTAAGGCTGTATATTTGCCTTATTATCACTAAACCAGGAAGAAATGGACCTCCTCTAGCTCTTGTATTGACAGGAGTTAAATTATTTTTACTCATTAAAGAATTTTTTTCATTTAGCAGTGAATCATGTTCCTGTTCGGACGCCAAATATGTGACAATTCTTTTAATCACTTTAGATTTTATAATAATTCTTTAATTTAAAGATTCTAATCAATTATTATTATAGAGGAAGAGTTGGAACCATTGCGTACAAGTCGAAATAAAAAATTCAAATATCAATATGTATTTATTCTAGTTACGTATGAAATTTAAAAATGGAACAGCCAGATGTAATGCGAGTTGTCAAATCATTATGAGAGATAAGAAATTGTATAAATATACTACTGAGCAATTACGAAATAGCTGTCACGATATGAATGATCACACATAAAATATGAATCATTAATGTATTAGTGTAGTCATACAACATGCGAGCATGTGAGTTCATAAAGAGATGGGAGAAACGCGAATATTTATAAATTAAAACTGAACACTCTGATTGAAATTAGGAAATACTCATCGCACGCCGTGACATCGCTTCATTTAAAGGTCATTGTTGTAATTATTACCCTGGCCGTAACGATGATTTCGTATCTATTATTTCCAACGAGAATCGTCCAGTGATGAGATTATTCTGGAATAAGTCGATTGGATCAAAGTTAAATTTCAGGATGATGCCTCACAACCAACGAAATAAATTACTTCTTTCCATCAATATTTCAAATTGCATAGGCGACATGACTTCTGTCTAGGGGAAGGGAAGGGGGGTATAAAATGGCCCAAAATTGGTAACGTAGTTTATGAATAGATAATTAAAAGCTTGTCATAAGGACAACCGCGGGATTACACCGAGAGCGGGTGCCATTCTACAAAACTGCAACCGATCGCGGCGAAATCGCAGTAACGTTTCAGCTGTAGCCACGACTCAAGACCGTGAGATAGGTTGTTATAGTTTGTGATGGACTCAATTCGACGATCCGGCAAAAGTCTCTTGCATTCGGAGAACACGGAGCTACTCAAGGACGACCGTTTTCTGCATCTTCTTCGCAAGTGTCCCTTTTAAGGTCCTCTCTTTCGTTTAATTCTCTTTGGCTGTGATGTTCGTTTCTCGAAGTGAAGAAAAACTATGTTAGGCCTTGAGTGCGCGACAGAAATAATTTTTGAGAATATGAAGTTCCCGTAAATGCGGCACTTCTCATTATCGACAGTTGACTCTATTTCTCTAGAAGCGTTTGGCGGAGTGGTGTCAGGGCTAATGCCGTAAGAGTGATAGAGATGGTAATAAAGCACTCTTAGTGTCAGATTGTGCCTTTAGATGTACGACGTTCCCGCATGAATTGGACAGCTAGATAGAATGTGTCACAGATGCTCTGGGTGTGCATGCCACGTTCTGCAGCTATCATCGGGAATATCTTGGCTTAACATGTGGCGACGGTATTCTAAAGTTGAAATGACACCGTCTTGATGCCAAAATGAAACCCTTCGTACCCAACTTCAATCCGGGTGATTTAAGAAAAGAAAACGTTAGCTCATACGATATCGACTGATACTTCACATTCCTGTGGAAGATGTCGTGCATCCTCTTGTCGAGGAGCTCTTCATGGCAGTTTTTCTTCTGCACTTTCTTGATTAGGGTCTTAACCAGTGATTACTCGAGATAGATAATATTTTATGCATTTTGCTCACCCCTGATATTGAAGTCAAGGCCAATTTTTTCAGCAAATTCCTTCACTGTTTTTTACAGGATTGCTCCTTTGCCCACTTCTTCGTGTTTTCTGACCAATTGAAGAAGAGGGTCTCGTCCATTTGCGACTATATGTGCTGTAGCCAGTATAATCCTGTTGAGAAGACATTCAAGATGAAGTATTCTGCGACCACCTTGACGGCAAGATATATGAAGTCACGGAACAGACGACTTAAGGTGGATGCTATTGTACATGTGCATAATATTTCGTGACCCGATATCGAGGGATCTGAGCTCGTCCTTCGTCCATGGAACCACTCCAAATGAAGAGTACTAGCGGGACTATCTGAGGTGTCATGTAGAGCTTCTGTCGACGAGCTCAGGGTCTCCGGGCATGCCATTAAGTTTTTCTCGCTTCAAATAATCCTTGGCGCATTTTTCTAACCTAAACTTAATTCCAATCTCCTGAGTATATTTTTCGACAATCCTTCGAGCTAGGTGTAGTTGCTCTTTATTTTAGCATATAGATCTTACGATCATCCACGTAACATACATAAGTGACCTTATGCTTTCGATTTCCAGGTTCGCTGTTTGTTTGCAAATTTTAAAATTTGATATTGCCCTAATTGCATGAAATTTTTTTAAATTTTCGCATTCATCAAAGGTTCTATAAGCTCAGAGAATTAAAAGTAAAAAATTATTAAAGTTTCTATACAGAACTTACCCATTGTCGTGCTATTTTTTAAGCACACAAACTATTTACAGTTCCAGTTTAAGTTGGACGAACTATGTAATCTAGATTAATCTAAAAACATACCTTTTTTAGTTCACAATTTCGGGGAAACATAGAGATCCTCAAGGGAGAGTTGAGACACGGGGTACTCCAATTCAGATTGGTACCGCTGTATCGGAACTAGTTGACCTTTTATTGAATTTGATTGGCTTAATTTAGCGCGATTTTCAAATCACAATTTTAATTGCAAAAGGGTTTAATACAGAATAGAGGGCCATGAATAGGCCCCATGAAAATATCAAGGTTCTGGTACAGCGGCGAACATTGGAGGGGGAAACATGTCTTAACTCTCCCTAGAGGATCTCTAGGGAAACCCAAATCATTTTTCAATATGAAAAAGACTGTGTAAAATTGTATTTACTTACTTTAGGGCAATTATTTCTAAAAGTTTGTTGATCATCTTAGAAGAAATTTAATTTTAATTAGTACGAACACCATTTGTCAAAGTTTTCGTAGTTTGAGAATTCGTACCTGCAGATACATGTTTTCAGATATTCGGAATTTGACATCTTAATTTTAAAAACTATCCAAAAAAGATATATTTTTACAAAATGGTTTTCACCATTGTAAATCTTGTCGAATTTCCTTTCGAATATGTTAGCTACAAACTTCATTTTATTTTGACGCAATAACATTTCATTGAGAAATGCGGTCTGCACGCCAAATTGTGTTATTTCAGTATATTGTTTAGAATTCTTCAAAGAATAAGAATCAATCATAAATTATAAGCCAAAATAAATTTAAGCAACTCTTATGGGTCCCCAAAGAAAACACCATAAGTGACAAATTTGAATTTTACGTAATATTGCGGTTAAATAACGCTTTTAAAAAAATTGCATTCATAAACAATTATTCATTGATAATTTAAGAATACCCAGTCAAAATTTAACTAATTTTCAATTGTTTAAACAATTTTGCACATATTTAAATAATTTGTGTTTCTGAAAGTATGTAGTTTACCTAAAAAAAGCAGGCAAAACATTTGATCCCACCAAATTTTCGAAAAATTTTAATATTTTTACGTACTGATTTGTTTTTGTAAAATATGTAAATGTATGAAACAAACAAATTTAAATTGTGCAAACAATTTTAATTTTGTTAAATAATTAGTAGTATTTCTAAAAAACATATTAGTATCTGAAAATATTTCAGTCCTTCGAAAAATGGAAAAATACAATATTGAGACAAAATAAAATTGTTTGAACAATTTAAATTTGTTCAAACATTCACGAGTATTTTTAGAAAACAAATAATTACTTCAAAATATTGAAATCTTTTGGTTTGAAAAATTAATTTTAGGAGAATATTTAAAAGGATTGAAATTTTTTTTAATGATGAATGGCAATTGAACAATTATCAATTTGGAAAATAATCGAGTAAGTTTAAAATATCTATAGAAGTTTTGAAAAGATTCCAAAATAATGGAAAACGTGAAAAAATTTCAAAACATTTAAAACACAATGTAGATTTTTGAAGATGTCGAACAGAAAATTTATGATATTTTTAAGCATTTTGAAATGTTTTAAATGACTTAAAATTTCGTATCGAAATTTCTAGAAAAACTAAAAATATATTGTTTGTTTAAAAAAATTAATTTTAAAAGAATATTTAATAAGATTTCCCAAATTTTCAAAAGAGAATCTGCATGATTTTAAGGTATTATTTTTTACTTTTGCCGGATTTTACAAAAATTCTACGAAAAATTCGAGTCTCAAGATAATAAAATTATTAATTGATTCCTGCAAAAATTTTTAAAGGGTTTTTTTAACCAAATTTTAAGAGAATATTTAAAAAGGTTTCAAAACAAATTTTAATGTATACATCAATGTTTCTAGCTTAAAATTTCTTAAAATAATATAATTTTGAAAAATTATAAATTTTGTGATCCATATTCTTCAATTCATAGCATTGAGAATGATAGCGTGGATTTCTATTTTTTTAAATCTTTTAACTGTACAATGTATAAAATTTAAAATTTTGCAGAATAAATTGAATAAATATTTTTTTCAACTTTAATTTCGGAAGTTTAAAATTCAAAAGTATTCCAATTTGAGTATTTTAATTTTGCGGTAAAGTTTTTGTAACTTCAAATGACAAAATTTTTATCTTCAAGAGTTCGCATCTTTCAATTTCAATGACCGTGATCAATTCTTCCTCAATTTTTTAATTTTTATTTGTAAGTCAAAAAGTGGTTCTTTTTCGACCTAGGATAAGAAGTATTAAAAATATTGTAATGACATAATTTTAAATGACATATATGTAGTTGTAAATTCTTGTAGAAAATTAAAAATACAATAAAATACAACTATGTACAAAAAAAATACAAAAAAAGTACAACATTTGTCTTAATAATAGAAAAAAGTTGTAGTTTTCTGTAATTCTCGTTGTAATTTATTGTATTTATTTTTAGATTCCTGTAAAAACAGTTTTAGTTTTTTGCACTTTTTTGTAAAAAATTTTCCACCAGAGTAGTCCTTGGCTGACAATCTTAACAACACTTATTATATACTTTAGTACTAAAATTTCACACAGAAGCAATTTTTTTTTAACATGGAATGCAATTAAGAACAGGGATGTAGCACACTGGCAAGACGGGGTGGTACCTCTGTTAAAAAAAAAGAAAGAAATATAAAAAAAAAAAATGATGCCACTTTTTCAATATAATTTGTTCTTGTCTCCTTTCTATGTTTCTAATAATCAATACGGATTAGAAATATTATTTCACCACACAAATTTAATTTCGAAATCTTTTTTTTTCACTCTTTATGAATTTGCCAAAATTAGCACCCCATTCCGCTCCACCGGTGGGGCAAAACGGGGTATGTCGCACTTTAAAAAAAATAGGAATACATTTTTTCCGAATTAATTAAAAAAAAATAGAGTTTGCACACTACTACACACCTAAAATAAGGAGGGGGAGATTCTAAGGGAGTGGATGGAGGATAGAGGCTGGGCGGTGGCGAATGGTATGGCAACTGGGGACGAAGAGGGAGAATACACATATGTAAGTAAGGTGGGGGTATCAGTGATAGACTATGTGGTCATGAATATGCAAGGATGGGAGGAGACGGACAAATTCGCAGTAGAGGGGAGGGTGGAATCAGACCATCAGCCATTAAGACTGTGGATAAGAGGGGAGGGTGGCGGAAGGCAAGGTGGGGAACAAGTCTCGATAGGGGAGAGGGTGACCTGGACGAGGGAGGCGATCGAGAAGTATTAGGAGCAGTTAGGAGAGTTACGCTTTGAAGGGGAGTCGGTGGAAGAGATATGGAAGGATCTGAAAGAGAATGTGAAAGGGTGTGTGCAAAAGAAGGTGTTTAGAAAGAAGAAGAAAGGAATGGTGAAGCCGTGGTGGGATAGGGAATGTAAAAAGATGAAAAGGAAGGTGAAGAGGAAGTATGAGAAGTAGAAAGAGGGTACTGCGAAAAGGGAAGAGTACGTAGAAATGAGGAAGGGGCTTAGATTGATGTGTAAGAAGAAAGACCACGAAAAGGAGAAAGAGCTGGAGGAGGGGTTAGAAAATGTTAAGACAGAGGGGGACGTCTGGAAGATAATAAATAGGTTTAGGAAGCGTAGATTAGGGATAAGCGAGAAGATAGGGAGTGAGAAGTGGAGGGAGTTTTTTAAAGAATCATTTCAGGGCTCGGATTCAAGGAACAGAGATGATGGGAGTAGAAAAACGGGGGAGGCAGAGATGGAGGAGTTGAATGGCGACGAGATAGAGAAACAGATAAGGAAGTTGAGAAGGTCAAAATCAGCAGGGCTGGATGAGGTAGAGAACAAAGCATGGCTGTTTAGTACACAAGAGGTTAGGGAGAGGCTAAAGGAGGTAGTGAAGAAAGTATGGAGGGGGGAGGGATTCCCACGAGGGTGGAGAGAAGGGTTAATAGTGCATCTGTACAAAAAAGGAGATAAGGATAGGCAGGAAAATTATAGAGGGATTACGCTAATGAATACGGCGTATAAAGTATACGCGATGGTGGTGGCGGAGAGGCTGGGGAAGGATGTCGAGGGGAAAGGAATATTGCCGGAGACGCAGGCGGCCTTTAGGGCAGGTAGGAGTACTATCGACAATATCTACGTTCTGCAGCACGTGGTGGATAGAGAATTAGCGAAGAAGGGGTCGAGAGTGTACGCGTTTTTTGTGGATCTAAAAGGCGCGTTTCCGTCGGTGGATAGGGTGAGGTTGTGGGAGGCGATGGAGGATAGGGGAGTGGAGAGAGGCCTGATCGAGAGGGTAAGGGAGATATATGAAGAGACCAAAGATAAGGTAAGAGGAGGGCAGGGGATTTCGGAGGGATTCTGGATGGGTAGGGGGTTAAGACAAGGGTGTCCGCTTAGCCCAACGCTTTTTGAAATTTCAATTGCGGGTATGGAAAGTAAGTTGGAGGCCGGAGTCTTAGGAGGAGTCAGGATAGGAGGGGTTAGAATTTGGTCACTAGCGTATGCAGATGACATAGCGTTGTTGGCAAAAAGCGAGGAGGCCCTAAAGGAAATGATGAAGAGGTTGAGAAGATACCTGGATAAGAACAGGTTAGAACTGAATGCGGAACAGTCCAAGGTTATGGTGTTCAGAAAAGGAGGGGGAAGGGATAAGGGAGGGGAGTGGAAGTGGAAGGGAAAGGCGGTGCAGGAGGTGAAAGAGTTTGTGTATCTGGGCATCTTGTTTCGGAGGAATGGCGGAGTGGATGGTCACATAAAAGAGAGAGTGAGGAGGGCAAATGTGGTGATGAGGCAGGTGTGGGGGTTAGAAAAGAAGTTATTCGCAGATAATTTTGAAAGGAGAATGGAATTGTTTGATTCTAGCCGGGAGTCGGGCGTTTAAATATGAGGAAAAATTTTTGGAAGAGGGGTGAAGTAAGCTGGTTGGGGAGTGTTGGTGGGAGAAGGAGAACAGGAGAGGGGGTGGGAAGATGGAGGTTGAAAGAGAAAGGTATTTTAGAACGAATGGACTGCAGATGGATGAAGTGAGAAGGATGAATGAGGAAGGAAGGAAGGTATATGAGTTCGTTAAGAAAAACGGCATGAAGAGAGAGAAGACAGCAGGGGAAGAGAGAATAGAGAGACAAGGTTTAATGGGAACTATGTGTGGATTATGCAAAGGGCGAGAGCGCAATATTTGTGTGAGAAAGGGGAGAACGGAAGTCAGGAGCTTATAGCGAGGATGAGATGTGGGTGAATGGAGGGTTCTTATTGGTTCTGGCTCGCTAGGGAAAAGAGGATGCGTGTGTTGATGCATGAAAGGGGGGACAAAAGGGCAGTAGCATGGGTGAAGGGAGTCTTGGGTAAGATGGAGAAGAAGAGAAGGAAGGAGGAAGAGGAATGGAGAAGCAAAGATTGTGAATAGAGGAGGAAGTAAGTATAAGTAAATGTAAAGATTCTATATAGCAGATAAGTATTAGTTATAAGTCGCGGAGGCAGAGTTTGGTAATGCGAGGCAAAGCGAGAAAGTAGGGTCATGCGTGCGAGGCGAGGCGAAGCGAGGAAGGCAATACGATAAGAGCGAGCGGCGTTAGAGATAAGGTGTGGAAGGATGTTAGTTTTAAGGCTTAGTTTTAAGAAAATTCTGTAAAAAAATGGAAGTGTAAGCAAGTCAATTTTTTAAGGCTAGTAGGCTGAAGAATAAACGTTTATCCATCACCACTACTTAACTAAATGCTTTATTCATTACCAAACGGAAGTTTTGATTAATACAAAAGGTTCGCATTCGTAAGGGGAGATAATTAAGGTATTCTATACTGTCCTGCCTTCCCCTACTAATAGCCAGTTCTCAGTTAGATTCTACGTTGAAAATTAAAATAAATTCCATCATTCAAACAAAATTTGAAGTCAAGTGGGACAGTTTTATAGATATTCTCTCGCTTTCAAAATTTCTGCGAGATATCTTGTTTAGATTAAAAATAAGAAGGCAAAATAGAAGCATATAGGATGATTGGTAATTCGTAACGTCATATCATAGAATGTCATTTGCATGTTAACAAAATCAACTCATAATATTCTAATAATTTGAAGTAATATACAGCATATCGTATTTTAATTTAATATATTTTAATAATTTTTCACTAATTACTCTTGAGCATATATTATAAAAAGAGGTCTTTACGAATCCAAAATTTATGTACTTTAATTCTTGAATAAAATCTCTTTACAGGAAGTGTGTATTTTTTTTATTAATAATTAATTACATAACGAGAGACATAGCGAGGTTTGGCAAGAATAAGAATATTTGAAGAATGATATCAGTCGATTCAAACTGCCTTATCGAATAGTATTTGCGTTAGAAGTTTTCAAGGTTCAGCGCGAAAACAAATATTTTCAAGTTTCCGAAATGTGTAATAACATATTACCTGACATGATGAAATACTTTACGATGAAAGTATTGGATAAGAATAAAAATTGTATGAGGATTATTTCAAAAAAATAATTATTTCGTTTTAAATTTATACGAAACAATGTTTATTTTAGAAACTATTTGTTTGTTTATAATGCGTAGTATTAATATCATAACCACAGGAACAAACATGATTACGGGTTTGTAAACGCTTAAACTCGGGCGGGGATATTTTTTAAAGAATATTTGTATTTTAACGTTCAAATTCATGTCAAAATGAAAAATCTAAACAATGATATCAGTAAAATTCTATTGACAGCAATTGAAAGATTATTATTCATTAATACAAGATATTAAACGAGCAACAACTTTTTTTGCACATTTCAGATTAGAACTAGACTCTTAACTAGAAATGTCTTTTATCCATTGCTAAATCAGAGTATCTTTTTTATTTTATATTTCCGACTCATCACAAAGCCAATGAAGCGTTAACTTTAGAATTAAAAAGAAACATATTTATTTCTTTATTCCCAATTGAAGGGTGTGAAACAATAACAACATAAAAGCCATCTTTTATAAAACAGTTTTAGTTGATTTTTCGAGAATACACAATAAATTCCCAATCTCACTGGAAAACAATCGAAGGAAACTATAGCTTAACATTTTGAACAATTGAATGCGTCTGCGAAAGTTTAGCGGAAATGAGATGAGAAAGTTACGTAATAGACGCCCTTGCGCTAGTCTTGTCCAGGTCTAACTTTATCTAGACCTTCTAGTCTGAAAGATCTGATCTGGCTCAGGACTTGCGACAAGAATTTTTTTCTTATCACCTTGACAGGCTGGTTTGGACCATAAGAATTAATTTTTTTCGAGAAGCAAGAAGGAAGGGTGACATTTCAACCTTCGTACTATCCTGCATTTGACAACCCCAAGAAACAACCATTCATCCCTTCGGTAGTGACCTCTTCCTATTATCTAGCAGGAAAATTCGAAAACCGTTTTGAAGCCCCAAAAAGACTAGTAAACTTCCTTCTCATTTACATCAATCTCTTTCCATTTTTAAATACTCTCTTCAAAAAGCATTCTAAAAGACAGTTCCAAGTATAAAATATTCGATAAGGTCCATTTCAGAGCCACTCATACGTACTAAATGTGGCACTATGGCGAGACAACTCCCCACCACTACATATTCGCCATGTTTGTCAAGGTCATTAAATGACCATGAACTGACAGTAATGGAGTAGTGGTAGGAAATTTGTCTCGCCATAGTGACACACGAATACTGATTCAATTAAAGAACTACTAATCCGATTTGGCTTTCCCTCTTCCCGGGTTTTTTAAAAAAGACTTGATTGACCAATCAAGTTCGACCAGTCCCCACCATGGGGCGCTCTGGCCAATCACAGGCATCGTAGAGAATACATATATAAGAACAACATAACCTGAAACTTCAGTTTCAGGTCAACCCTGAAGAAGTGAACTGCAATGTTCACGAAACGTCGGCAACATTCATAGTTTCGCACACGATTGAAACCCGAAAAAGCTTTAATTTAAAATTGTAAAATATTCAACTTTAAATTTTAAATTTATTATAATGAATCATCGTGAAAGCATTGAATCTATCAATTGTAATATACGTTGAAAATCTCAATAATTTTAAATTATTTTAATCTTTTATTCTGATATGTCACTATGACGAGACAACTGCCCAACACTCAAAGATTTGAGATTCGCCAGACTCTCCTTCAGCCACAAGCGCCGCACAGTGAGTGTTTTTACAAAATTTTGTTAAAAATTCTGCTGACTGCTCAATTATTGACCGATTCTAATAATTTTTCTTTAAATACTCGTAACGAATTATTATTTCATGTAGCACTGCTACTTTTTTAGTTTTCTGCAAAACACTAACCTAAAAAAATATGAACTTGCCAAGGTAGGTGAACCATGAAATTTCGAAACTTTCAAAACCATGAAATCGGTAATATCTTTACACAAAAGCCTAAAACTCACAAACCTCAAACCCACGAACCTCAAACTCCCAAACCTCGAACCCACAAACCTCACACGCACGAACCTTAAACCCACAAAAATTATACCTCACACCCACAAACCTCGAACCCACGAACCTCAAACCCACAAACCTCAAACCCCCAAGCCCATAAACCTACAAACCTCAAACTCACAAATCCATAAACCTAAAACCCCAAACCCACA
>CAKNYM010019110.1:4804-31980 GCA_932195095.1 Andricus curvator
TATATATATATATATATATATATATATATATATATATATATATATAATATACGAATTTAGTCTAATGAGAGAAACCAATTTCATCCGAATTTGTATTGTTCAAATTATTTTTTGAAAAATTGTCAGGATTGATATGATTATACAAGAATGAAAATCAAGAATTGCCTTCGATGGTTTACAGCGATGATAATAATTGCATCACTTGCATGTTGTCAATGATTAGCAGATACTATTGATTTAATTATGTAGTAATGATCACTGATTATTGATCACCCTTATATGAGTGATCTTAATCTTGAAATGAATTTCAGTTAACAAGCAAAATTCTAGCAACTGACAAATCACAATTCGTTATTGACTATCCATTTGCACCCGCTTATCATTTAGCAAAAACGTTTAACGTCTATAGCTAATTGCATGAGAAACTAACTTTTCCTCACAATACAAAATCGAGTAAATACTTATTCTAATAAATAAATTCGCATACACGTATAATTAGGAAATCAGAAAAATGTGGATTATTAGAGATGCAATAGATTTTTTTCATTTGTTCGACTGGGATTAATAAAAGAATTTGACATTTCTTTCAGAGGACTAGGTTTAATGTCTTCAGAAGTGGGCATATTCATCCGCCTTCTTGGTGGGTTTGAAAAGAAATAATAAAATCAAATGTTTTCATTTTTACTGAACCAACTAATTGTACATGAAAATATTTTTTCTAAACTTACATTATTTCAAACATCATCGTAGGCAATAATTTAATTCTTATTGTAAAAATATGTCACTTGTTCTTTTTCGTAGAGAAACTTCCATCCCGGATTTTCAGTCAATGACCAAATTTCGTTATATGCTGGTGGACCATCAGCTGCTCCACGCAGTCCTAAAATAGCAAATGATGCACCTCTACCAATTTGTTTGGGATTATTTAAAATATAGGTATTCACGTAAAAATCAGTTCCTAGTATTATTTCCATTGTCGGAGCACCTTGCCAAAAATTTATTTTAATTGAAAAATAATTTTCGGCCTTAATTTGTAAAATTCATCAAATAAAGAGTAAATCCTACTCTTTAAATCTAAACCAGGTACAGGAATAAACATTGCGTGATTGTTGAGTGATGAGAACAAATTTTTAGTCGTAGAATGGAAAATTCTGCAAAGGTAAACATACGAGATTATTAGATACGTACAACGTCAGATACCAAAGCAGAGAGCTCCATTTTATATTAAAAAATCTAACCCTTAATTTGTTGAGAACAAATGAACACAAGCAACGAATTTCTGATTTTTATCTTAGCAGAAATTTCCATTCCACGTCTACAAATTTGTTATGTTTACTCAGCAATCACGTACAATTTATTAGTGTCCTTAATCCAGATTTAGAGAGAAAAGTTTGCTCCTTATTTTGTAAATTTTACAATTTTTTAAAATAATTTTCTTGGCTTGGGGATGAGTTTAACGTGGAAAATGTACCCAAACTTGCTACGGGCAGTGTATAAAAAATTTATACAAAAAATTTAATTATTTCTCGTATTTGAACATTAAAAATGTGTCTTTACTGCGAAATCATATCTTTGTAACTCAAGAATAATATCTTTTCAGAATAATATGTATCAGAATATATGACTGGGGTTTTTTCAGCCGAAGTATAACCAAAAAACGCACATAATGATCACATTTCTATTAAATATTGGAATAAATTTGTTTTTCTCTTCTGTTTTTTAAAGATTATTCAAATAAACCATTCCGAACTTCATTTTTTGTTTTCCATGTAGTCTCATTTTCAAACCAAAGTGTGCAATTGTTTCACTGACATCATAGATCGTGCTGTAAAACTATTTTTTAATTGTGTAAAAAAAATATATACTGTATTCAACGATACACCGCAGTTTTGAACAAAAACAATTCTTTTCTGCAGATTCATTTAATATCATCTGAAGAATAGTATCATCTTCCGTTTAACAAGAATACCACATTGAAATTAATTGGGAATGATGAAATGACAATAAACAATTTTAATCAAGGGGAAAGCTGCCTTGTAAATTGATAGTAACTGCAAAAATTGTGTTACTTGAAAAATAAGTATAATCTTAATCTAAAAAGGCATTACATATCTTTCAATAATTAACTTAATAATCATCTTGTTGGTACCAGGAACTTCGAACACTTGCTTGTCTTATATATAAAATAAGCTTAAACTCAGAAAAAGAATCTGGACAATCGCTTAAGATATTCGACCTCTGGAACTTTTTGAACCTAAAATTCGATTGGATTACTTTGAGCGTTTTGATTGATAAAATAAATTTTCGATTGCAACGAAAAGAATGACAAGATATTAAGAAAACTTCCTTTCAAATCAAACATTTGAAGAAACATAATATTACAGTACCGTCAAGTAGTATGAAAACGGCTGTTTTTTAGCATTCGCTGAAATAATTATAATAGTTTGCCAGTTGTACAGTAAGGCGCATAAAACCAATGTCTTCATTCATAGATCTGATAGGAATGAAAAATTTATTTTAGAAGTCAAAGAAAGCCCCTTAAAGTTGCATTTAAAAAAATGTTGTCTCTCTCCGCATTGCAGATATATTCAAAAAGCACTGAAAGTGAAATACTTCTTATTTGATAATTTTTATTTTATTCATTACATAAGTCAATTTATACCTAAACAGCAATAATTTTTCAAAAATAGTAATCTTACATGTTTATATGAATTATCTTCCAAGAACCTAAAAATAATTTAAATGTATGTTGAAGATCTCTCAATAAGTGGAATAGATGATTCAAGTATCCTTATAAACATTCTTTCCGCATATGTTCTTGATTATGCATTATAATAAAAAAACGTAATATGAAAAAACACTTATTGAAATGATCTGTATCTTATATTTTGTATGATTTGGCGTTACGGTCAGTTGTTTCCGAGAAAAATTAATTTTTTGTAAAAATAGACCAATTCGCGATTAACGATCTCAAAATATTATCCGCTTCATTTCTTCTTCGACGTGGTTTATTCTAAGTAAATCGATTCAGTTGATATTTTTAATTATCTGTATTTTATATAATCATACTGTAAATGTTTTAATTAGTACGGCTTGTATTCATTGCCACGAATACCCCCCCCCCCCCTCCCAACGCGAAGGTCCAACATTGAATTGACTTGAATAATTTACTCTAAAAATATGGTCGTCAAGACATTCATCCTATTATTTTGTTATGGGTCTACTTACTTCTATCCCTGCGTAAAAAACTTTGAATTTCTTCCAGATTTCTGGCATCCTTTTGGATAATTTTATAATTACAGATAAATTTTAGGAATATTCATGGCATTTAAATGGTAAAATAATAGGTTTTTTAAAACAAGGGCCTAGGTTCATGGTCCCCTTTATGAATCCGAACTTTTTCTAGGAATTATCACCGAACATTTGTTTTATAATAATAATATTTTTGTAGAAAAATATAATTTCGACAAAAATAAAAACCTAAAAGTTACAACATACGCAATAGTTAATTTTTCTTATCATATTTGCATGAAGCTTGTTGCGTAGTAGTTTTCAAGGTCTAGCAAATACTTGTGGTAGAGAATGTACTGAAGATGGTTACATTTATACTTACTTATCTATAGATAATGAAAATAATTTTTTAGTATTTGGATTTATTTAGTTTTGACTCAAAGTTTAATAAGACGAAATAAATAGAAACAAAGTTGTTTGTATTTCATTCTAAAAATACATTTCCACCAGGGAACCTAATTATTCAATAAAACGCAATATTCGTTTTTTATAGTTTTTTCTAGGAAATTACGAACTTCATGAATAATTACACTTTCATATAAAATTTTATAAAGGTATTTACCCCTGGAGAAACTAAATGAAATTTTCCATATGTTTTTTAAATTACTCATTTCTACACAAGATTATTAGAAATAAATACAATTTTCTACAAATAATTAGGGGAATCTACGACCCAAAAATAAAGGCCTATATTTGATAATTTTTAATATGTTTTTGTAGAAAATTACGACTTTTTACAAATGCTTAGAAATAGAAATTTATAAGGAAACCCCTTATTACCTCCTTTCACAATTTGCAGAACTTAAAAAGAATAGTATTGAACATAAAATATACCTACTTCCGGTTACTATCTGGATATGAGTATAGTCCCAATTAGTATTCTATGGGTTCCAGTATCATTCCTCACTCAAATCCAAAAATTATAATTTTCACCTCAACTTAGAAAAACGCGAATGTCTCCTAAACAAGTACCGTCCATAAGGGCCATTTTCATGCGGACGCCCACATATACTTTTCAAAATTTTGAGAATTAAAAAAAAAATAAAGAAAATAATTTCTCTGATAGATTAAGAAATTTCGATCGAAATTTTTACTAGATATCAAATATATTTCGAAACTATCCCAATTAAATTTTTCGATTAGACCAAAATTCAAAAAGTTATAGCATTTAAAAAATTTCAAGCAACATTTTTTAAAGAGTTTTAGAAATTTTTGTCAAAGTTTCTGATACAGGACAAAAATATTTGCCATTTTTAATTTCGATAAAAAGTAGAAAGTTATATGCTTTTCAACATTTTGAAAATTTTCAAAACATAGAAAACATTTTTTTTTGATAGATGAAGAAATATCAGTCTGAATTTTCACTAGATATAAAATCTATTCCGAAACTATTTGCATGAAATTTTTTAATTAGAACAAGATTCATTCCAAATATTAAAAATCTCTCAATAAGTGGAATAAGTAATTCACGTATCTTTATTTCGCATATCTTCTTGAATATGCATAATTATAAAAAAAACTTATAATAAAAATACTTATTCAAATGAGCTGCATCTTTTATATTATGTATAATTTTGCGTTACGATCAGCCGTTAAAAAAAAACTGTGTAAAAACAGAGAAATTCGCTATTAGCGACCTTCAAATATTATCCGATTTATTCTTCTTTCCACGTGGTTTATTTCAAGTCAATTTACGTCAGCTGATATTTTTAATTCTCTGTTTGTAATTCTCTGTATTTTATATAATCATAATTTAAATGTTTGAATTAATACGGCTTCTATTGGCAGATCCGACTGGATCCAGATGAAGAGCTAGGAGTAAATACCCCCCCCCCCCCACCTGACTTAAAAAGGTCCAACATTGAATTATGATTTTCAGTTTCCCAAATAGAGGGGGAAATATAATCTTCAGGTGGCACCCACCCCCCCAACATAATATCTCCTCTGGACCTCTCTGGCATCTAGTATTATTAAATTTTATATTATAAGGAAATACACTTATTTCGAATGTGTACACATAGAAAATTCCAGATAATCGTGAAAATATTTTAAAAATTTGGAAAAATATGGTTGAAAAAACTTTCATCCTGTTATTTCTTATGAGTCTACTTAGTTACTTGTTATCCTACTAAAAAAATTTCAAATATCTTCCCGAGTTCTGGCATGCATTTTGATAATTCCATAATTCCAGATTACATTTAGAAACATTTAGGGCATTTGAATGATGAAATAATCGGTTTTTCAAGACGAGGGGCTAAGTTCACGCCCCCTCCCCTTTATGAATCCAAAATCTTTTTAAGAAATACGACTAAACATTTTTTCTATAATAATTTTTTTGTAGAAAAATTTAATTTCGACAAAAATAAAAGCCTAAAAAAATAAAAAAACGGTCTGCACAAAAAAGTATTGAAATTATTCAATTTTTCACTCCGAATACAGATTTGATTCAAAACAGCAATAGGCTCTAATTATCTAAACTAGCTGTGAATTCGATCTCGAGTGTTTCCACTTTGTTTGTATTTATAATTATATGGTGCTCATTTCACGAGCACTTTGCTTCCCGTTAGCAAATGTATTTGCTTCCTCATAGAGGAAGCATTAGTTATTTTTTTCAATAATAGACAGCCAAAAGTCTTCATTTTGATCAATTTAAAAATAGAAATTTACAAAAAATACAAAATTACAAAATAATACAACACATTTTTTAAAGACAAAGACAAATCAGACAAATCAAATTTTGAATTCGAAATGATAATTTTCCGAGCTGGAAAAGGGAAGAGAAAAGTTCTGTCGCACCCTATCGATTTGCCAGCTTTATGATTTTTTTTTAAATTGTCAGAATTATTCTATTTGAAAATTTATGATCAAAAAATCTTTTCTATTCATGCGTCGTCAACTTTGAATTATGTCGATGAAAAAAGTTTTTCTGTTAGAAACAGATGATTCATATATTATAAATGAGCATAACTTCCTTAATCTTCAATAAAGTGTATTAATATTATAGATCAATCGATTTTCCTCGATTCAAGGAATCTGTTCCGTGCTTGCATCAATTGTAAATTATGTTAGTGAAAAAAGTTTTACTATAAAAAACCGTCTTTTCAAATATTATGCATAACCATAGCTTCCTTACTCTTCAATAAAATGTATCAATGCTATAGATCAATCGATTCGTCTTGAATCAATAAAACTTTTCTATTCTCGAATCAACTTTAAATTATGAAAATTAGAACATTTTTAGTATAAAAATCGATTTTTAAAATATATTACTTACCATAACTTCCCTACTCTTCAATAAAATGAATTGATATTGTAGGTCAATCGATTCGTCTCGAACCAAGGAATCTTTTATATTCTTGCATCAACTTTGAATTATATTGAAGAAAAAAGTTTTACTATGAAAAACCGTATTTTCAAATATTATGCATTACCATATAGCTTCCTTACTCTTTAATAAAATGTATTAGTATTACAGTTCAATAGATTCGTCTCGATCCAAGTAATCTTTTATATTCTTGCATCAACTTTGAATTATGTTAATGAAAAAAGTTTTACTATAAAAAACCGATTTTCAAAATATATAAATTACCATAACTTCCCTACGTTTTAATAAAATATATTAATATTATAGGTCAATCGATTCGCCTCGATCCAAGAAATCTTTTATATTCTTGCATCAACTTTGAATTATGTCAATGAAAAAAGTTTTACTATAAAAAACCGATTTTCAAAAAATATAAATTACCATAACTTCCCTACGCTTTGATAAAATATATTAATATTGTAGGTCAATCGATTCGTCTCGAACCAAGGAATCTTTTATATTCTTGCATCAACTTTGAATTATGTCAATGAAAAAAGTTTTACTATAAAAAACCGATTTTTCAAATATTATTAAGTGCTCAGAAAAAATGCGACAAATATTTTTAGAAATCCTTCGGTTAGTTTCAAGATATTAGTCGGGAAAATAAGCCGTCCAAATTTTATCAATTTATCTGCGACCGTTTTCAAGTTATCGTGTTCACAAAAAAGCGTGACATCCACAGATCCACACACACATCCACACACACACACAAACGAATCCGGACAATTGCTTAGAACATTGTATTAGACATTTTTAAATTGGGGAGGGTTCAATTAAATGAATTTAAAATTTTTGGAAAATGTTACCATTACAAAGCTTCCTCTATGAGGAAGCAAAAAGATGTAATTTTATCATTTATGGAGTAAAATGACGTAATTCAATTTTGAGGTTGAGTCCTGGTTTCAATGCCCTCAAGCTAGTGAGGCTTATGCATAATTACAATAATTTACAACATCTATAGTTAACGGTCTTGTGCCTAAAAAAAATGTATTTTTTAATAATTGTAAAAAATTACAGTAGGAGAAAAGTTCGAAATTGAAATCCTACGTTTTCCTAATAGTTCTGAAAAACTTTCAATACATTTATTCATTAAAATATCTTGGATCTAGGATTCTTAAATTTCATCCAGGAAATTTTACTTCTGGTCAAAATCACCCATAAGGGAAATCTTACGCGATATTGAGGGGAGGGGAGGAGGTAAAGTAAGTTCTTACACTTGCTTAGATTGGAGGAGGGAAGTCGAAAGGGGGTCAAACAAGTGCTTTAGATAAAAAATATATTTTAGAATATGTGCGAGAGTCCTTGAATTTTTAATATCGCAAACAAAACTTCCCTATAAAAATCTAGTTTCTTATTCATGTATCATCATTTAATATCGTCTTTTTTGTGACTGTATATTTTCATAACAAAATGGGGGAGACATTTGCTGGAAGTCTCCTAATATTTTGTGCGGTTTTATCGCTAGGAATTACGGTTCCATCTCGCTTCTTTAAGGGCGAGTGACTTTTCTTTTATTAAATAAAATTTGAAATTTTTTCAAGTCCCCATTCAACAGTGGGCTGGCAGACCCGGTTTTGTGGCCAAAAGTCAAGTTTTCAATTTGAAAAGAAAGTTGGTGACAATGAAGAATAGTTACAGCAGCCCTGACCGAAATTATACGTTGATTCATTCAATTTTATTTGTATCAACAGTTTTTTAAAATTTCAAAATAATTGTGAAGAATGCCAAATGGGATTTTCTTCGATAAATTAAGCTATTATAGTGTACAAATCTAAACCGATTTTTTAATTTTTTCAGTCTACTCCGTATTTAATTGAAAAAAAAAAACTTTGAAAGAGCCGATCTTTGAGAAAGGGTTTACATTTTTTTATACAACTAACAAAAAGAAATAAGTAGAAGTTTCTGAAGATTCAAGACTCCTGTTTTGTTCAAACTATTTTCGATTGCTTGGAACAGTACAAGATCAGTGGAAAATTAGTTATTAATACTTTCTTAGAATGGTTACTCACGTTTTTGAGTAAATATAACAAAATGGTATTTGTGACATATAAACAAACTAATCAGCAAAAATGCTGGCTGGAGGGTTAGCGAGATTCATATATTTAATTCTATACAATTTTCATCAAGATACATGTAACATCAATGTTTAATTATGACATATTGAACATTTATAATAATGTTTAACATAATAAACAAATTAATTTTAAAAATTAACTTTTCAGCTATTCTTGAACAGATAGACTTACAGTTTCTTCGCCTAATGAATTAAAAATTACTTTTAAGTAACAATTCTGGAAAATAGTTTAGGGATTGTTGAAAATGGTGAATTGTTTGAACAAATTTATTTCAAAAATGCACAATTTAGCCCTTTTTAAATATACAGATTTTGTTTTTAGCACTATTAAATATCAGTAGCTTCACAATGACAGGACAATATTTCTCAAGTGTACCCACTTAAAACATCAAAGTTGTCTAATCTAAGTCAAACTTGGGTAAAGTTTTTTGATATTGGATAGTAGTTTATTGGAAACCAATTTTGATGAAAAAGTAATTTCGTTATTTTCGTGAATATATCATCTATTTCGGCGATTTTTAACTTTACTAATGGCGATGAAAAATATTTTGTCTACTACAGTTTTGGTTTGCTTTTTTCCCACACGTTTCATTGAACATAAGCCTTTTTTTGGAAAATAAATATTCCAATGTCAACAATGAAATTAAACAACAAATTTGACTTTTTTGGAGAAAGGCATATATTTTTTTTATTTCTCCATTTTAAAGAATGCTTAGCTTTTTCTCTTTGAGCTCCCCCTCAGTAATTACTTATCCAAATGTCAACATTTTTCCCCATGAGTTACTATCCAATAGCACAACACTTTGACCAAGTTTGACTTAGCTCAGACAAAAATGATTTTTTATGTAGATACACATAAGAAGTAATGCGCCAATAATGAAATTGTTTATTATATTTGCTTATAAATATACTTTTAAAATGTTTACAGTCTGGGACGACAGTAGGTTACCTGGCAGCCCAGATTTGCAGGATATGGATGCGTGTGGGATAGTGAAAGTCAGACGAGGAACTACTCCACTTGGCGATGCATTTGTAGTAGCCCCTACAATCGCCATATCGAAGTCTAGCATCTTCAATAGCACATCAAGAACGGATCTCAGTGTTGAATTTACTTTAAAAACGCCAGAAAAACATCTTTGTTTATACCGTATGAAAAAAGAAATTATAAGCTACAATATTGAATATTGGACATATTCACCCTGTTCAGACATGCGTACCTACCAACCCAATGTTGTCTTACTTATAGTTACAGGATGTCTCCCCATGAATGAAGGAGAAGTTACAAATAAACTTTTCCACCAAAAGTTCAACAAGCACGAAATTGGGTGGGCTGCACGGGAAAAAAATACCCCGAGTATAAGATACGCTCTGTGGCGTCTGTTGCCCTCCGAATAATTTTTAAAGAGGCCCCCCTTATAAAATTAAAAAGCAAACAGCGTGTAAGTGTATCTGAAATAAATTTTTCAAAATAATATACCGCATACAGTTTATTTTCTGATATTTTATAAATTATATTTTATTCCAGGCTTTTTATATCATAAATTATATATATTTATGACTTTAAAGGTAGTATTGCATAGTAAAAATAAGAAATAATTTGTACGTTGCTATATTGCGATTCATCCTCGTTTTATTTTGGCAACCTTAATAATAACGCTGTTGATATTCAATTCTTTTGCAGCATTAAGTTCGATTGTCATTCGAGATAGATTTAATAATCGACTTTGATCCATTCTATTACGCAAATAGGATTTTATGATTTTTAATTTTGTGAACGTCGTTTCGCAAGTGGCTACTGTAATAAGCAGAGCTAAGTGAATCCTTAAGGCAGTTATTGCCTCTGAAAAATCGCTTTCCATAAAGCTGTATTAATCCAGTAAAGTGCGGAAAACATATTTTACTGTTGACGTCTCATTAAACCCGTTATAATTTAAAAAGGAGGTTGCATTGCTGACTTGCGAGGGAAATTCTTTTGTTAAATCCTCATTATCTGGAATCTGTAACTTATCTGCTGTCTTAATAATTTCTGCTTCAGATTGTTTCGTGAAATTTCTTGCTTCCAAAAAAGAAAAGGGATTTGAAATATCGTTCATTCTTGTCACTCTTTGAACTAACTGTGTATTCACAATATCCAAGGTGTAGTTAAAGACATTGGCAGTGGCGGATTTAGGTATTTTGCGTCCCTAGGCTAACATAAGTTTGCCGCCCTGAGGCTAACAGAAATTAACTACTTGATTTTGAATCCACAGTAAGACACGCAGTTATAAAATTTTTCTGCCCTCGCCCAGATAACAATCGTGATACGCACATCACCCGCATTGTGTGATTTTCATATTTTGCGTGCAAGAGAGTGTCCGTTTCGCCATCATTGTATGATGGGCATGTAGCTGCAAACGTTATGACCCGCATTTCGCCATGACATATTCCTTCTCAAAATGTGAGCAAAATACGACGCACGGCACATGTGACGCACATGTGAAGGCAAGATAAAAGCAAATATTTGTCAAAAATCTTGAAAAATTAATATTAATAATATATTATTGACTTTTGAAACTTATAAAGCTTAAATTTCTAAATAAAATGAGAATAAATTTCCTTAATATTATTAATTTATATTTTAATGTTTGAATATAAATAGTATATACAACTGAAATTTTATTAATGAAGTGAAACATCTTAGGGCGCGGTATGGCATTTTCGCACGAGAAATGAATCCATAAGAATCGTCACGTTCCCGCAAGGTAGCGGGCTGAGCGCGCGTATTCTTGGAATTTAAGGGATTTTCGGAATTCAAGGAACTTGTGGAATTCGAAGAACGCATGGAATTCACGTTATCCGTAGAATTCACGGACTTCATAGAATTGATGAATTTCAAAGAATTGATGGAAGTCAATTAATTGAAGGAATTCAAGGAATTCGTGGAATTCACGGAATTCGTGGAATTCAAGGAAGTCACAGAATTCCGTGAATTGAATGAATTCCATGAATTCCTTGAAATTCCATGAATACTGTATTTGTAATAAACTTGTTTAAACAATTAACGTCCAACTTTTCGAAAATGTAAAGTAAAAGAACTTAATTCTAGACCTCGTAGTGCATATATTAGGTGGCGGCTAGATTATTTATAAATACTGAAAATGTAAAGAATATTCATATATATTCCGCGCACTGTTTTTAAATAAAATTTCAAACAAATTAATTACTTTTCTTTCATTTTGTGATAATAATAGTAATATAAATATAAATGTATTACATTGCTAATTGAAAACTAACACGTGCAAGCGATATGCGACGCATATGAGACGCACGATATATGATTGTCATAACGTGCAAACGATATGCGCCTCAATTGATGACGCATATATCTCATCAGGTGAGAGCACATTGTGCGGATTGATCCGCACATATGCGTGCAAATACACCATCATTTTGTGAGCATTTTGTTTTCTGGGAAGCTGAAGCCTATGTAGCCTATATGGGAAATCTGCCACTGGACATTGATTTTAAAAAATTCTTCACTATTATCAAAACGATGGTCTTTAGTTAGTTCGTAAAAATGCTTCTCACACTTTGGTTTCCGCTTTTCTACATAGACTGGTTCAATACCACATTTTTGAGACTTTTGTGTAGCTGCATCCTTACACTTTCCATGCGTCTGTACTCTCTTAAATGTTTCTTTGCAGTTTTTAAGACTTCAAGTGCTTGACTCAAATCTATATTTTCCGCTTGAAATAATTTTGATGCAACATTGACTTCGTTTAGTGCCTTGTAAAGCATTGTTCACATCATTATAAATTCAAACTTCTTCATATTTTTTTTAATTCTTGCTGCTTCTTCGCGTTCATCTTTCTTTGAACTGATGAATCGTATTTTTGTGAGGGCTTTCATTATATCGACGTATCAAAGTTTAATGGCAATTAAGGATGTTTTTCTGCCGACCATCTCGTTGAATATAATTATTTCAGAATTATCTCTCATTCTTCTGTAAATTGTGATGATAGGTACCATTTGTTAATATTTTTCAACAAAAGAAAAGATGTATATACTTTGTATGGTTGCGGAAAGTACTTGGACTTCCGCTACTTCTCCCACATTATAGTTGATAACCAGGTTTACACTATAACTTCCACAATGAATTTACGAGCAATTGGTCGAATTAATTTTATATTTGCTTGTACTCCATTATAAATACCGGTCATAACACTGACTTCACCATAACCCTAACCACGACATTTTTCTATGTCAATCGAATTCTAAAAAAATATCTGAAGCACTTCTTCAGTTATACCTTTATCAGTGTAATATAAAACTCCATTCAATCCTAGAAAATCTTCCTTAACTTCGGAATTAAATGCTTCGCTATTTTCTTCTAGAATTTCAATGTACCTAAGTACTAAGCTTAATTGGTCTTTGTTAATAATATCTCGAGTTGTGTCAAACATACAATAAAAAAAAGGACTTCCTTTAAATTCTGAAATCAATATCTGATGTAACTCTTCACATGAGCATTGTATCATTCCATTTTGGATTGCTGAACTGAAATATTTCATTACGTCATCATGTTTTGCTAGAAAATTTACCATCATTATATAAAATCAACGCTTTAGTACCATTTTCAAAACGCTTTCTCACGTTCTATTTCTTTTTAAGTCTCCTCATACATAGTTTTTTTTGTGACTTCTGATTATAATTAAGGCACACAGTTACATAGGCTTTTTTACTGCTATCGTATTTTACTTTCTTTGTTAGACCTTACCAATTTCGAATTGCTGATCGCCATTCATTGTGTGCAGATAAATAAAATAACTAACGTAGTTTACAGTAAGCAGCATCTAAAATTGGTAAATAACACAAATAAAATCTTTGCATCGTATGTCCACTACAATTTAAGACTGAATAATATGATACAGAGAAGTGTCTGTTACTTTGAGCTGGAATTTTTGAAAATAGCCCTTCTGGTTCACACGATCCGTGGGATATTATAAATTGTTTGACTTGTTCTGTCAGATCAATTTCTTTGAAATGACCTTTATCAGTTTGATACTTTTTAAACAAAAAACTTTTCGTAATATCATCAAATACAATAATTAGTTCCATTCATGATATTTTAAACTGTATTAATTTTCAGCTGCACATTTTTAATTAAAATTATTTAATATTTAATAATTTCTTAAGTTGAATGTAATAATTCAAACCATGCCATTCTAACCTACTTAGCAATTTCACCCGTCTACTATGTACCGTAGATGAATGTATCTCATTATCAAAAATATGTTCGTAAATTTTGTTCTCTTTCGTTATCTTCGTCAATAATTTAACCATCGTTTCTCATTGTTATAAGTGAGTGAACATGTTAATTTTTATTTTTAATTCGAAGTACATACCTCTTCTTTAGTCCAAATTTTCAAAGGTTCTTTCTATACGTATACAAAAGTAAATACAATGAACTAATTCATAAGGGTCCGATATTTTTAATTTTTTACGCTTGCCCAAATAATATGTGTGAAAAGTTAAATTCACACTGGAAACCTTCCTTACGACCATCTATTGTACATTTTCGAATTAAGAACATTAACATTTTTGTTATTTTTTTAAATATTCATAAAACTCGGTTATCTCTCATGGTGTTGTTAGGACATAATAAGTTCATGAAAATAAAAAATTATTATATTAAAAAAAAGAAATAATTTCACAGCTGTCTGGAATACTCACCCATTCAGTCATTTACTCGTGAGTACAAATCATCACATCGTTGACTCTGTTTCAGAACCACGTTTATTCTGCCTTTCCGTATTCATTTCAGTCATTTCAAAGACATTAATCTGACGGGTCGATTCAAACAATTTATAATCGCCTATGGCTCGCGTAAACCAGAAAAGCCATTGCTATAAGAGATCCAGCTCAAGATAACAGACACTTCTCTGTATCATATTATTCAATTTTCAATAGCAGGGGACAAACAATTAGAAGATTTTGTTTTTGTTATTCACTAATTCTAGATGTTGCTCATTGCAAACAATGTTGTTTATTTTCTTCATCCGCACACAATGAATGACAATGAGGAATTCAAATTTAGCAAGGTCTATCAAAGAAAGTAAAAGAACATAGCAGTAGTAGAGCCCATGTAACTGTATGCCCTGTTTATTATTAGTGGACACGAAAAGAACTATCGATAAGGAGAACGAAAAAGAAATGGAACGTGAGGAAGCGCTTTGGAAAATGTTACCGAAGCGTTTATTTGACATAAATTTAAAACCGACTATTGATTGCTTAACTTTCCGAGGACATGAAAAGAATATGAATAATAACCACAGTACAAACTTGTTAATGATGGTAAATTTTCTAGTAAAATATTATGACGTAATGAAACAGGTACTTAGTATGCAAATGTTCTACGAAATATTTGAGTCCTGCAATCCAAAATGAATTGATACAATGCGGAAGTCACACTTTAAACCTGGTTATCAATGATGCTGTGGCAGAAGTAGTGGAAGACCAAGTATTTTTTGCAACCATGCAAAGTATATACATCTTATTTGGAAAAGTATAAGCAGACGGGATCTGCTATTGCAATTTACAGAAGAATGAGAGATGATTCTAAAACAATAAAATTCAAGGAGATGTTCGCCAGAAATACATCCTTAATTGCCGTTAAACTTCGATACTTCGATATAATGAAAGCTCTCAGAAAAATACGACTTATCAATTCAAAGAAAGATGAACGCAAAGAATCAGCTTCAATTTAAAAAAACATAAAGAATCTTGAATCTATAATGATGTGCACAATCCTCTACAAGGCACTAAACGAAGTGAATATTACACCAAAATTACTGCAAGAAGAAAATATATATTTGAGTCGAGGACTTGAAGTCTTGAACATTGCAAAGGAACATTTGAGAGAAAACAGACTTGAGTAGGTAAAGTGTAAAGATGGAGCTATACAAATAACTCCAAAATGAGGTATTGAACCAGTTTTTCTATAAAAGTGGGAACCAACGTGTAAGAAGCATTTTGACGAACTAACTGAAGACCAACACGTTTTGATGGTCGGACATTCTGAATACACAGTTTGTTGAAAGATTTACAGGAATGAACGAAGCTGCAAATCTCTTTTCTTTTTTGAAACCAAGAAATTTTACAGAAGAATCTAAAGCAGAAATTCTTGAGGCAGCTGATGAAGCCGATGAACCTGGTTATCAATGATGCTGTGGTAGAAGTAGTGGAAGTCCAAGTATTTTTTGCAACCATATAAAGTATATACATCTTTTTTCGGAAAAGCATAAACAGATGGGATATACAATTCTAATTTACAGAAGAATCAGAGATGATGCTGAAAAAATTAAATCCAACAAGGTGGTCGGCAGAAAAACATCCTTAATTGCCGTTAAACTTTGATACTTCGATATAATAAAAGCTCTCAGAAAAATACGACTTATCAATTCAAAGAAAGATGAACGCAAAGAATCAGCTTCAATTTCAAAAAACATAAAGAACCTTGAATCTATAATGATGTGCACAATCCTCTGCAAGGCACTAAACGAAGTGAATATTACACCAAAATTACTGCAAGAAGAAAATATATATTTGAGTCGAGCACTTGAAGTCTTGAACATTGCAAAGGAACATTTGAGAGAAAACAGACTTGAGTAGGTAAAGTGTAAGTTTTTCTAGAAAAGTAGGAACCAACGTGTAAGAAGCATTTTGACGAACTAACTGAAGACCAACACGTTTTGATGGTCGGACATTCTGAATACACAGTTTGTTGAAAGATTTATAGGAATGAACGAAGTTGAAAATCTCTTTTTTTTTTGTTTGAAACAATAACAACCTTAAGGATTGTTATAACTCTGATCATTGCAATTGCCACTTGCGAAAGGACTTTAAGCAAATTAACAATCATACAATCCTATTTGCGTAATAGAATGCATCAAAGTTGATTACTGAATCTATTTTAACTGGCAATCAAACGCGATGCTGCTAACGAATTAAATATCGACAGTGTTATTAATAAGTTTAATATAATAAAAATACGAATAATCTCAATATAGCAACGTACAAAATATTTTTATTTTTACTATACAATACTAATTTTTAAGGCATAACTAGATGTATAATTTATGATTTAAACCTGGATTGAAATATAATTGATTATATATTGGAAAAAGAACTATATGAGGAATGTTGTCTTCAAAAATTTATTTCATGTACATTTTTACGCTTTTTGCTTCTTAATTTTCTAAGGGGGGCTTCCTAAACATTTTTACTTGGCTGTCTGTATACTATATCCGGGCTATGTGTTTCCCGTGTAGCCCACTTAATTTCGGCCGTACTGAACTTTTGGTGGAAAAGTCTGTTTGCAATATTTCCTTCATCCAGCGGGAGAGATCCTGTAACTATAAGTAAGGCAACGTTGGGTTGGCAAGTACGCATGTCTGAACAGCGTGGATATTTCCAATATTCAATATTGTGATTTATAATTTCTTTTCTCATATGATGTAAACAACAATGTTTTTCTGGCGTTTTGAAAGTAAATTCAACATTGAGATCTCTCATTGATGTGTTATTAAAGATGCTAACCCTCGATATAGCGATATCAGGGCCTACTACAAATGCATCGCCAAGTGGCGTAGTTCCTCGTCTAACTTTCACTATGCCTAGTGCTCTAATATCTTCCGATTCTGGTTCGCGAGGCATGGCAAATATACTCGTGCTGACAGCGAAGCGGCCTGCAAGAATTATAAAGGTTAATTTAGAAGTAAATATTGCCAACAATTTCATTATAATCCGATCTTAGTCAAACTTGGTGAGAGTGTTGTGCTATTGGATAGTAATTTATGGAGAAAAATTTGGCATTTGGTTAATAATTACTGAGGGGGAGATCAAAGAGCATACTCTAAGATTACTTTTGAGATGAAAAAGTAAAAATATGGATTCTTTCCTACAATGTCAAATTTGTTCTTTTATTTCATTAATAAAGTGAAATTTTTATTTTTTCGAAAAACGCTTATGATCAATGAAAATAGTGTGAAGAAAGCCATCCGATCTGTAGTAGACAAAATATTTTTTATCGTCATTAGCAGAATTAAAAATCGCCGAAATAGACGATATATCTACGAAAATCATAAAATGTTCTGAAGTATCGATTTTGGAGTTGCGACAGAAAACCATACTTCAACCTATGCTCTATCTTGTGATTTTGTATGCTTCTGTCCTGGAAGAAGGTGAATTTAATTTTTTTGAAAAAATATAACACGTGTGCTTATGACATTCGCCAATTTTGAATGCGTTTTTCTCGAAAAGCAGGTTTTTAAAGTCAAAAATTTATCCATATACAAGCCACTGTATGTAATTCCATACCAATAGAGTTGGCCTTTTCCTTGCGGAACGTCACATATTACATGGGAGAAGCAGATAATCTGGCGCACATAACATATCAATCCATAGAATGGGAAATATAATCGATAATGATATGGCATTATGTTAAAATTTCAAAGAACGAAATGGCTACTCCCATATTGCGGACAAGTATTTAAATTAATATTAGACTTACTGTGAAGCACGGGGAATGGCGTGGGCGCTGGTACCGTATCTGAAGTCAAAATAAAAAAAAATGTCAGAGCCAATACTG
Organism: Andricus curvator; assembly: GCA_932195095.1. Taxonomy (NCBI): domain Eukaryota; kingdom Metazoa; phylum Arthropoda; class Insecta; order Hymenoptera; family Cynipidae; genus Andricus; species Andricus curvator. The sequence goes on from CAKNYM010019110.1 coordinate 23,162, forward strand.
CGGACGAGTATTTCGAAAGAATATTAGACTTACCCAGACCGTGGTTTCTACGAGGTGTTGGGGGTGCTGATTCCGAATCTGAAATAAAAATGGAAAAAAACAGTCAAAACCAATATGGCAGACCACAGTGGGCTGATAGAGTTTCAATAACCAGGGCTTATAACCAGGATCTTGGACCATGGGAAAAGTTGATAATTTTATCATTTATTTTGTTTAGAAATAGGTTTTTTCAAAATTATAATAATGCACGATTGCAATTATCACATTTATTTATGAGCTATATTTACAAAACTTTGGTTTGCAATAACTATGGTACTGTATAAATATTTATTAGTAATTACAATCGGCTGTTAAAAAATGTTTTTGATGGAATAAAAAATGAAAAAATATGTATTTTTTTATAAAAAATTTCTGTAAAATAACAAATATAATATGCTCTTAGAAGAATGTTCACAATATTTCACTGAAAGAAACTATTTCTATACATTAGAAACTAGCCTAATTGTAAACTTGTTCATAAAATTGTTTATAAAATAATAAATATTTTATCTACTAGGAAATTACCCTCTTTGGAGATCATTGTAGAGGTACTGATATTTAAGAGTGCTAAAAACAAAATCTATATATTTAAAAAAAGGCTGAATTTTGCATTTTTCGAATAAATTTGTTCAAACCATTCACTATTCTTAACAAACCATAAACTATTTTCGGAAATTATTACTTAAAAGTAATTTTTAGTCTATTCGACGAAAAAAAACGTAAGCCTATCTGTTCGAGAACAGCTCAAGTTTAATTTTTTCAGTTAATTTGTTTATAATGTGAAGCATTATCAATAATTTTGGATGTGTCATAATTAAACATTACTCTCACGTATATTGTTATGACTTCATAAAATTAAATACCTGAACCTATTTCTTTCCTGATTAGTTTGTTTATATGTAACAAATACCATTGTCTTATATCTTCTCAACAACGTAAGTGAGCATTTTCATTTGAATAAATTAGGAATCTTGAATCTTCAGAAATGTCTACTTTTTTCATTTTGCTTTTTAAACACAAACAAATTCGAGTGTTTTTCTAAAGATCGGCTTTTACAAAGTTTTCTAAATTTAATACGAAGCGTACCTGAAAAAAAATTTTTAATCTGTTAAGAATTGTACACTCTCATAGCTTAATTTGTCCGAAAAAATCCCATCTAGCATCACAGTGCGCAAGCATGTTTGCAAGCGCTACAGTCACACAAATACGAATTAGAGCAAAATGAAGCAAACCTGAATTTAAGTATACTTGAAAAATTATTTAACACGAGGTCGAAGTTTTAGGCAGTAACAATTGGAAGTCGTGGTTGCGTTAAAAAAGTATAGTAACAGTTAGAAACTATATGGCTGTAGATCACTGAAAGTTGAAATTCCTTATTTCGTTATTATTTTATTCAGCTGCAGAAGATCCTGAAGAGATCAAAATAAAAATATTTTTTCTATAATTCGCGAAAAAGTGCCAGTTTTTCCACCTGTTTTTGGTGTAAAAAGTTACCGATTTTTGCTCGATGACGTGGCGCATGCGCAGTGCCGACCTTTCCGGGCAACAGTGACAAAAGTGGACAGATGCAGTGGAAAAAGTAAATGGACAGTGATAAAAGTGAGGCACAGTGGAAAAAGTAAATGTTATTTCGGGTGGGTTCGTGCTGCCTCGGGTGGACTCGTGCATCGTGCGCAGCCAACTTCATTCTATTTTCCGACTGTCGTCCCTAACCTAAAAGCAATTTCCTGAAAAGTCTCGAGTTGTGTATTTTGTATGTACTTTTGTCACTTGGCAAAAGCAAAAAAACACCGTCAGTTTCTCCGAAAATACTGTGCTTGGTTTTTTTCACGAAAAATCGGAAGTTTTGAAGCCCTCAACTTTATGGGCCAACTATTCAATTGTGAGAACCAGCTTATTATTACTGCCATATTATTGCCATGGTTTTGATAATTGCCATTGTCATTGTTGCGTCAATCGACAAAAAATCGCCTTCTTTTTACACAAAAAACAGGTAAACAAAAACTAGCACTTTTTAACAAATTATAGAAAAAGTATCGTGTCCCACACATTGAAAAAGCGACGATTTAAAACTCGTGTGATAGCCACCCTCGCTCCGCTCGGGTAGCTAACTTCACACTCGTTTTAAATCTCTCGCTTTTTCAACTTGTAGCACAATATACTATTTTCACATAAATTGTTTACATAATAATAATTCCATTTTTTGAGAAACAACTGCACGCATACTTCAAACTTATTTTAAAAATTTTAATTACTGTTTATATAAATGAAATTAAATGAATCGAAGTATAATTTCGGATAGAGTGCTTCAACTATTCTTAATTAAAGTGGCCTCTACTTCTTTTTTCAAATTTAAAACTTGACTTTTAGCCACGAAACCGGGTCTCCCAACTCACTGTGGAATAAAGATTTACAAAAATTGTAAATTTTTTCGTCATATTAGTTTTTATTCAATATCACTTACCCCTAATCTCGCCAGATGGAACCGTAATTCCTAGCGATAAGACCGCACAAAATATTAGGAGACTTACAGAAAATGTCTTCCCCATTTTGTTATGAAATTATACAGTCATAGAAAAGACGATATTAAATGATCATGTATGCATAAGAAACTTGATTTTTATAGGGAAGTTTTGTTTGCGGAATTGAAAATTCAAGGACTGTCAAGCATATTCCAAAATATATTTTTCATCCAAAGCACTTGTTTGACCCCCTTTCGGCCCCCCCCCCCTTCCCAACTAAGCTAGAGTAAGAATTTACTCTACCTCCCTCCCTTAATATTACGTAAGATTTCCTTGACGAGTGAATCACTGGACACATCATGGAAAAATCTGACAATTGCCCGTTGATCGCGGGATTTTCCTCACGAACACTAGTTTACCACATATACTCTCAGTACTACGCGCCTCTGTTTATCCAACATACTTTGACAATACCTCATTTAAAAGGGACTTTTATGAGCTTCTCAATTATTATTTTAAAATCTTTCTAACTAAATTATTTATGAAGTTATCTACTTACTTCATAGATCCAAGATATTTAAAAGAATAAATGAATAGAAAGTTTTTCTGAACTATTCGAAAAACTTTTTATGAAGGCTTTTCTATAGACTGATTTCTATGATTGTATTAGACAGTGCAAAATCTTACGTTATGTTTCAATTGACCACCCCACCCCCAATTTCATGTGAGAAACAGTAACAAATTACAAAAACCCCCACACTATGGAGTGCTTACGCAACTCCTACTGTCATTTTTTATCATTGAAAAAATACATGTTTTTTATAAGACAAAAGACCGTAACTATGAATATCGCAGGTTATTGTAATTATTCATAATCGTCATACAGGTCCATATTTTTTTAAGTGAACACTTGAGAAAATCTTATGATCGCTTTTTTATACTCTTTATATTTTCTGCTCCATAGTTATCTATTATTGATTCCGAAAAAACATGACCATTTTCTGGCAAAATATTATTTTCAAGTTCTTCAAAACGTAAAAGAAGGTAATAAGGGGTTTCCTTATAAATTCCTATTCATAAGAATTTGTAGAAAGTCGTAATTTTCTACAAAGGCATATTAAAAATTATTAAATATAAACCTGTACTTTTAGGTCGTAGATTTTCCTAATTATTTGTAGAAAAGGGCATTGAGTAATAATAATCGTGTGTGGAAATTCGCAATTATAAATACTGTGGAAAATTTTATTGGGGTTTTCCAGGGGTAAATATTTTTATAAAATGTTATATAAAAGTGTAATTATTCATGAAATTCGCAATTTTCTACAAAGCTATATAAAACAATGGTTGCATTTTATTGAGTAATTAGATTCCTTAGTGAAAATGTATTTTTACAATAAAATACAAATAACTTTGTTTTTATTAAATTCGCCTTGCCAAACTTTGGTTAAAAACTAAATTAATCCAAAGACTAAAAAATAATTATTCTAAGTGTAAGTGTAAGTGTGAACACCTGTTGTACCCCCTCTACCGCAAGTTTCTGCTAGGCCTTGAAAACCACTATGTACCAAGCCTCATGCAAATATGATAAGAAAACTCAATTCTTGCGAACTATGTAATAATCCAAAAGGATGCTAGAACTCTGAAAGATTATCTGGAATTTTCTATATGTAAAAATTCGAAATGAGTGTATTTCTTCATAATAGTCAACTTTATGATACTAGATGCCACATAGGCACCAAAAGGTTATATTTCCCCCTCCACTTGGTAAACTGAAAATCATGATTCAATCTTGGACCTTTGCGTTTGAGGGGGGTGGGGGGGGGGGTACGCATGGCCCTCCATCTGAATCCACCTGGATCCGCCAATGAATAGAAGCCGTACTAATTTAAACATTTACATTATGATTATATAAAATACAGAGAATTGAAAAAATAAACTGACATATATCGACTCAAAACAAACCACGTGGAAAGAACAATAAGTCAGATAATATCAGCGGGTCGCTAATGGCGAATTTATCTGTTTTTACAGAAAAATTCATTCTTTTTTTTTGTATTACAAGTTTTTTTTTAATCATGCATACTCAAGAATATATGCGAATAAAATTGTAATAAAGATACGTGAATCACGTATTCCACTTACTGACATATCTTTACTATAGATTTTAAATTATTTCAAGGTTCTTGAAAAACAATCTTGACAAACAAGTAAGATTACTATTTAAAAAAAATATTGCTGTTCAGGTATATATTGACTTTAATAAGAAATAAAATGAAAAATGAAATAAAACTTAATGTAAATATTTTTTTCTTTGGTATATTCCTAGGATATCTCGGCATGATATGGGATATCCAGAATAATGTCCCCAAAATCTCCCGGGTTATCCTTGGAATATCCAAGGATATCGACAGTTATGCCCTGTGCGATATCCACACAATGTCATGTGCGGGACATACACGGAAAAAAGTGGATCATTAAAAAAGCTCTGTGAACCAGCAGCTCTAACTATTTTAAATTGAACCTCAGCTTTTCGTCGGTGAATTTTGTTAAAATTACTATTTCGCATTCAGGTTATTTGAACTGACTTCTTAAAATAGTAGGATGAACAATTTCAAATAGTAGGATGCACTGCACCACTTGGTAACCGTCCACACTCAGGAGTATGAGAGTTACTATTTCGTGTAGTATGCCTTACTTCTGTGAAGAGTAACTTTGCCGATTTCGCATTGTAACGCATATATGTATATGTATATATGCACTGCACGCATTCTATACACGATTTATAAATAGATTAGCTCGAAACTTTCGACAACAAAAATGATGTAAAATGTCGATCGATTTGAAAAGGAAAAAATTATTTTATATATGATTACTGCATTTAATTTACGATTATTCTTGCACAATTGCACGCACAGAGCCTTACACATTTGATCGCACGCTCAAACGCTTTGAAAAATCGCCCCCACTGCGGAATCGAACCCTACCTAACTACCTAAAACCTGTCCTAAAACCTAAATCTAGCACACGCATTAGACAAGTGAGCTACGGAACCGCTTAGATTTTTCTGACAAACTCTCGGTCAAGCGGTTTCTCTGAGAAAAACGTGGCCAGCTAAGAAATTATGATAAATGTTTGCTTAAAATTTGTTTAATTAATCTCTTATTGATGATTTCTAATATTTTGTAACGAGCTTGGGAAAAATATTTTGCTTAAAAGTATTAACTCACACAGTAAATATATTATTAGTAATTTATATGTATTATTATAAAATGAATTAAATTACAATTTTTAAAGAGTACATATTTTGTATTATTGAAAATTAAGGCTTGAAAAAATGTTTTCGAATGAAAGTTTTAGAATTTCGATTTTATTTTATCATCATCTCACTTTATTTAAAACGCAACATTCATTTACATAACTGATATATAAATAAAAAATAGTTTAAACATCGTCATAATATATCAAATGCAAAATCGAAATCACTATTTTAAGATGAGACGGAAATTCAACTATTTGGTTGCAAGTTCAAATTTCGTTCAAAAGTTATATTTTTTGGCAGAAAGTTGGATAAAAATGTAACTATTTGGTTGAAAATATATTTATTTTGTTGAAAAGCTGTCTTTTTGGTTGAAAATCAAACTACTTTGTTAAAAATTCATTTTTTAAAACTGAAAATTGCAATTTTTGAATGAAAATTATTTTTTGTATTGAAAGCTTATATTTTCGAGTTAAAAATTCGAGAGTATTGTAGAAAGTACTTTTTTTGGCACAAAAATTCAATAATTTGGTAGAAAATTGGTTTTTTCATTCGCAAATTAGTTTCATGAAATGAAAATGTAGGAATTCTATTTTTGGTTCAAAGTTGATCTTTTTCATTTTGAAAATTCAAATATTTGGTTAAAAATTGATGTAATTTGTTAAAAATTCGTCCTTTTTTTTCTAGAAAAATAATCTTCTCGCTTTAAAATTCGAAATTTTGAATACATTTTTTTTCTTTATAGGCTAAAAAATCTTTTTTGGTTGAAAACTCAACTCTTGTTGAAAATTCGTGTTTCCGGATTAAAGATTCAACTGTTTTGTAGAAAATTGTAATTTTCTCTGGAAAATTCAATAGTTCGGTGGAGAATTCAACTAATTGGTCGAATGTTGAACTAGTTTGTTAAAAATTAATTTCTTAGTTAAAAATTCATCATTTTAGTTAAAGTTTTTTCTTGTTTGTTAAATAGTAGGGTTTTTAACTAAAAATTGTAATGTTTGGTTGAAAATTAACTTTTTAATTATTATTAATTCATATTTTCGTCTTGAAAAATCAGCTGCATTGTAGAAAATTCTTCATTAAGGCTTCAAAATAAAAAATTTGGGAGAAAATTCAGTTTTTTTCAATTGAAAATTAATTTTTTGAAACGAAAATATAACTATTCGATATTTGGTTAAAAAATGATGTTCTTAATTCAACAATTCAACTATTTTGTTCAAAAATTATCTTACTCGTTGAGAATTCACAATTGCGAAAGTTAAAAATAAATTTCTTGCTAAGTTACAATTTTTTTGAAAATGTGTAAAAACATGTTTTTTTTGATTGAGTCATATGCACACATTTAAAAAAAAGTTTAATATGTCGAAACTGAAATTTATTCAGCTGGAACCAATGAAACATTTTTTTATTTTGCTTTTTCGGAAAAAAATGTTTGTCGTGAATTAGGATTTTTGGGATTTCATATCTTTTTTTGCGATTTTCGAACGTTATAAACATTTTAATTCTGAATTTAAGAAAGAGAACAGAAGATATTTACCGATTTCAAATTTTTTTCTTTACTTGTTTTGGATGCCGACCCACAAATTTTTATCCCTCAGTTCAAACAATTCGATTAATTTTAGCATTTTTACTTCGCTCCAGTAAAGAGTTTAGTTTTAAATTTAGATTAAAAGTATTAATTGTAGTAAGGATGAAATGACAAATCTCGGAAAGAAATATTTATGAGAACGATGTTGAACATATCAAAATTGTGTATTTAACTAATTTTATTTTTTTCCTGACTTTTTTATATCACTCTGGATGGATTTCCAACGATCTAAGTATATCCAATTTTTGAAAATAAATCTTTAATGGCAGAGATCATTGAAAAATCATTAAAAATGATTTAAAAATGTATCATTTCCTACGAAAAGCTTGTTTGTTCTTTTCGACATATGAAAATAAATATTTAATCTTTACCCTATTTTCCCGTTTTTCGTGAGAAAACCACCCTATTTCCCCTTTTTTAAGCTCCTTTTGCGCTGTGATCCCTGTAATATTAAAGATCGCGATACCATAGTAGTATGGTAGATTTTATTGTTGAAAATCAAAAAAAAAAATGAGAAAATATATTTTTTTTTTCATGAAATGGTGGTAATTTCTACAAATATCCATGTGAAAAGGTTGAAAAAATTATTACTACGTTAAAATTGGAAATTAATTTGAACTAAAATTTTATTACAAATTATTTTTTAATTATTGTTTCAAAAAATGATATGTCGAAAACAATGTATTATTATACTAAAAAAAATTCTTCCAAATAATATAATATTTGAAACTGGGTGGCTTAATCAAGTACGACCCTAGTCATTTTTAGTGCTCTAAGAAATTAAAAATATCATAAGCGGAAAATTCCATGGTAGAAATAATGTAAAAAAAGCATTTATATATATATATATATATATATATATATATATATATATATATAATTATTCAGAATATTTGTAAATTCTGAAAATTTTGTACAAAACAAAAAAACAGTATTGAAGTATAAAGTAGAGTTATTCACTATGTTCATTTATAATAATTATCTCAACTATTATTATGATAAAAGAGAAAACATTATGAAATAGTTTCTGATCATTTATTTAATTTTGTAAAATGTCAGTACGCGGTCTGTCTTTCAAACGGATCGCCTAAAAATGTTGCGGAGGGGGCCTACACGTTTCTAGTTGTGTCACTGAACTTACTTACAATTTCAAATAGTAAGGCTAACAATCTCGCGCAGTGCTTATTTCAATGCGAAAAAGCAGATCGAACTCACTTGCAAAAGTCAAACTCACAATTCTTTGCTTACTATGAAAATTAGTTATTCATACAGTTTACATGTTCAAATGTACTATTTCAAATAGTTATTGAAGCTACTTGTTCTAGTAATCTTTCTTTTTACAATTTGAAGTAGTAATGCTGATTTTAGGTTTTGTATATTTTGAGATCACTATCTCATTCAGTATCAAAAACTATTTGAATTGTTTCTTCTACAATGCGAACAAGTAAACTTCAAGTTAACAATACATAAAAGT